>VWZT01008422.1:298025-349947 GCA_013397055.1 Pachycephala philippinensis
AAAAAAAAATTAAGAGGGAGGGAGAATAGGGGAGAAAAGTGACTTTTTTTCCACAAGACCATAAAAATTTCAGTGCTAAAGCAGCCAAGCTGCTCAGCAATATCCAGTACCAAGTGTCAAAGAAAGCCACACAAAATCGGCAATAATTGGACCACTGTCTGCACTGTCAGTCTTGTCTCTTTTCCATCAAGTTGGTACCTCTCTTCCCAAGCCCTATTTCAACCAGCTGAGAAGCCCTTCACCCTCTTCCTGGGAGGTGGCCCTGACAGAAGGCTTACTCAGAGAAACTGGACCTGCTTCTCCAGCTTTGTCAGTAAAGTGCTTGCAGTCTTTTTCTTACTCCACAAAACATAGATGTTTTCCCTTAATTTTTTTCCTCTCCTAAATTGCTTACATTTTCCCTAAAGTGAAAATCAGTCCCTGCAACCCACAATTCAGCTAACATATAATTTAATCTTCAAAATCCTGTGTTTATATACAAGGCACAGGGGAACTATTAAAAGAGCATAATATTTCTAAGAAAAAAAAATCTGAAAAAGGGGAGAACAAGGAATGAAGTTATTTGTATCTATAACTAACACAGGTTCCAAACTGAGAAAGTGAAGAGAAAACATGGAATAATGAATCTATTAGGAGTCCCTTGGTTAATACTTAACTTGAATAAAATCTACTAATGATTTTTTAAAGTCCTGAAGGAGTTTTTAAGGCATAATTTAATGTTGTATTTTTTCTCATGCACTTTCCATTGCTGCCTGTGGACTCTAGATTTAATCAGATTTCTTGTTCTTGTAAGACTTTATGAAGTCTTTCTTGATTTGCAGCCAACCAAAGCACTTTTAATAATGTATGGTAAAAGGGTTTAATTTTTAATAGATAAGAATGGGCAAGAGCTGCTACAAGCTATAGTAGATTGGTAAGTATGGTATTACACTCTGCAGAGTAGTTAGTGAAAAAGAACATATTTATATCCCCAATGTTATTGAAAACATGTTTATTTTATTACTAACACAAATGTATAATTGAAGAACCTGTCTACTCTGGAATTATTGTTCACACCTTATTTACCAAGAAGACAAAGTCGTTTTCAGCTTGTTACCATAACAGCTGAAGCCTCTCACTGTTTTTGTGTCTCTCATGCTCAAGGAAAACAAAATTAAAATGTGAAGTTACACATCTATAGTCGGGATTCAGGGAATCAAGGTGGAAAATATCTTCTAACACTGGTGACTGATTCATAGGAGTTAACCTTAAAATAAGATTATTTGTACCTTGATATTTGTATGCATTTGTCCTTTGTTTACTACTACCTAGCTAATAGGAAAGCTCAGCGATACATGTAGGTGAAAATGTGGTTTAAAACTAAAGGTCTGATTCTGCAAATCAAAGAGGTCTGTTTCATAAATGTTATTTTTCCATACCAAGCTACAGTAGTTATTTTTCCGTACCAAGCTACAGTACAGAAAGAACGGGGCTTTCACAGTAAAGTTCCCTATTCTTTCACAGTAGAGTGGGTTCTCCCATTCTGCAAAACCCCAAGAGCTGAGCTAACGCCTCATTAATAAAGATCAAAATTATCACTGTGTCCACAGTAAATTTACAGATGTTGAGGCTTTATATCTGTGATATTTCAGTAGAGCCATTCCTGATTTGGTATTGGTTTTCTAATGAAATGAGGCAAATCTGTTTCTCTGTGCATAAGTGTGTGTCTGTCAGTCACCCATGATAACTTTCAAGTGTAGAAGTCAAGTTCAGTTAAATTTGGCAGGAACAAATCTCTCTGAAATAACAGGCATACAAGAGAGGATAGAGACACTGCTCACACAGAGATCCTACACTAAGGTTAATCCTTACTGGACCTCAGAGAATACACACTACCATTTAATATTCAATCAATAAGTTACGGGAAAGCAAGCTTCACTGGTTCCCCTGATCACTGAAATATTTATTATCAGTATGAGAGGGACACCAGGCCTACATCTGTGTACAGTGTCAGGATACTGAGTGAAGGGGAGGTATATCTATATGCTTGGAGTCATGTATATTCCAGGCAAATATACCTTGCTTTATGCACCAGAACTGAAGCACAACACAGCAAAGCCAACACAACCCACTGCATGACACAGGAATGGGTGAAAAATGAATAGAATTACTTGCCAACGAAAAAAGTTACACATTTTTATATCTTCTTACTTCAAAATGAGCCATAGGATAGGTCATATAATACATAATGGCAAAATTAATACATTATGAATGATTTATCATTACGGAAATGCACAGATGCTGATTGGTGGCATGAGTCATATAACATGCAATTTTCACACAATATGTTGTTAATAATGGATAAGGATTTATCAGTATATTCTCATATGAAAAAAGAGCAATATTAAAATTTGTTCTTTCACCAGAATCAAATAACTGTGCATGGAGTTGCTTATGAAATTGAGCTACTTTTGCCGTTACTACTAATTATATTTTAATGTTGAATTTTTAAAGTAGATATCCATCAACTTGTCACGGATCAGATCTACCTTGCTCTTATACCACTAAGCCAAACTGCTCCTACCTATGTGCTAAAATGTGCCTACCTACATTAAATGAAGGGAAAAAACAGAAGCAAACACTACTTTGTCCTGGTCTCTACTATGCACCAGTGGGACAACTCTTTAAATTGTCACTGCCTGTGAGACTTGTTTCACGTGTAGATGGCACGGCTCATTCCTATTGAACTGGGGAATTTTCAAAACAGAAGTCCAGCTATATTAAAGTCCTCTGAATAGCTCGGCTGTTGAGTGATGTAAGATGGCAAGACAAAACAAGTGTAGGACCAGAGGCTAAGAACTCAAAAATTACTTTCAACAATACCCAGAGCTGTTTCCCCTCCATGTGGCTTAATCAGACTCTTTGTGAATCAAGCAGAAGCAATTAAAGAATAAAGAGTCCACTTCTACAACACAATGTGTCACCTACAAAAGTGTCTTCCCTCAGCAAATAAATAATTTTAATAGCTCATGACAGGATGCCTCAGCTGCCTCAGCTGGAAGTCAGCTGGGCCAGCTTATGCTGCTACTGAAGTTATGATCACATTGATGAAGAGCACTCACATTATCCATTCTGGTACTTGAGCAGTAGGGTCTGACAAGTCCTTCCTCAGGAAAGATAATGAACAATCACTGTAACTGCTTGACTTGAAATTTCCAAGGAGTTCCTGCTGTAGAGCCATCAAAGACAAATTAATTCATTAGAAAGTACAAGGACACACAACTCCCTGACTGCCTGGCCTGAAAAACACCTGAAAACTTCACTTTATGTTGATTAGAAAATCAACATAGGTAGGAGACAAGCTGAATGTCAAGAAAGTCTGATTTGGCTTGGACAACAGCAATACATTTTCTGTCCAGGGAAAGCAGAATTTGTATTTATGGCAAACAATGAAAGAGAGAATTTTTTGGATCTTGCCAATACAATTCAATTTAGAAGGCAAATATCTTCACAGATTTAATTGCAAGATCATTGATCAAGAGAGGTTCATAAACCAGCAGCTAGATAAAAGGAAGGCCCAGTGGTAAATGACCACATTAGATAGATATTAGAGTATGAATTACCATAAAGAAAAGGAACTTGGAAAATCTCTCTACTGCCACAGATTGAAGCTGCCTGACGTGAGGTTCCAGAGAGTCAGGAACCCTCATTCAGCCCCTGGTGAAAAGAGACAATTGCTGCCCCTGACCTGCCAGAGCACTAAGAGGACATGGGCTCCTTCTAGAGGTCTTCTCCATTGACATTTTATTCTCTCTGTTTTCCAAAGAATCTGTCTCAGATTCGCAAATAACAACATTTCGTTACCGATGCCTTGAGGTGGCCACCTAAAAACAGAGACTACACAAGAATAAGAGACTAAAAGTAGGTATTTATCTGAAAGGCCTTCAAAGGTACACCCTGGGCAGTCAAAAGGCTACACCCAAGATGGACCCTGGGTCACAGGTTCTTCACACTTTTATAAGTTTGGTCCATTTGCATATCAGGGTTAATTCTCTAATAATAACCTCAGTTAATGACGCAATTACCCCAAGTTTGCACCCCCCTCTAGGCTTTAGTTTACACATTTTGGGGCCTGGTGTCCTTGGAGAGCAAACCTAGAGAGGTTTGTTATGTCTAACCAGCATGAGAGAACAGTAGTTAATAGGCTGCATGAAACTTCAGAGTTACACACACTAGGCAGTACTGGATTTGAAAAATATAAAATTTAAAACCTAAGGCATCAGGATCCTCAAAATTCCATTTCCCTGCCAAGAATATTATTTAAAAACAGAAGACAAGTCACCTACTCTGAGAGAACCAAGGCACTATGAGGACAAATGCATCATCATGCTTTCTTACTTCCTGCATACATGGTTTATATATGCTCATGCAAGCCCTCTTCATGAATCACTACTGGTACAGTATCTTTTCCCTCCCTATCTACCACACCCCGCTCTAAAACACCTTGTAGAACAGTCTCAGAGAATGCAAGGGGAACCACTGCCCCTTGAGACTATACAGAACTGTGAGCCAGAAAAATGATCTTGCAGCCCAGAAAGCCAATCATAACCCAGGCTACTTCAAAAGAAGTGTGGCCAGAGGGCGAGGGAGGTGACTCTGCCCCTCTACTCCACTCTCATGAGATCCCACCTGAATTACGGCATCCGGCTCTGGGCCCACTGACTTAATAAGGACACAGGCCTGAGAATGGGTCCAGAGGAGGGCAATGAAGATGATCAGAAGGATGAAGAACCTTTCCTATGAAGACAGGCTGAAAGAGTTGGGGTTGTTCAGCCAGGAGAAAGGAAGGCTCCAGGGAGACCTCATAGCACCTTTCAGTACCAAAAGGGAGCCTACAGGAAAGCTGGAGAGAGACTTTTTGCAAGGGCCTGTAGTGAAAGGACAAGGGGGAATAGCTTTAAACTTAAAGAGACTGGATTTGGATTAGATATAAGGAAGAAATTCTTCACTATGAGGGTGGTAAGGCACTGGAACAGATTGCCAAGAAAAGTTGTGGATGTCCCATCCCTGGAAGTGGATGGCCAGCTTGGATGTGTCTCAAAGCAACCTGGTCTAGGGGAAAGCGTCCCTGACCATGGCATGGAGGGTTGGAACTAGATGATCTTTAAGGTTCCTTCCAACTCAAAACCATCTATGATTCTATGGTCTTTGAACTCAATCTTTTCTGCTGTCAGCCAGGGCCAGAAGGATTGCACACCACAAAGAAACAAAGAGTAAAAAAATGTCAATGTAAAAATTTGAATGTAAATGTACAACAGCAAAGTGACACACAAAAGCCAGTTACTGATTAAAATACACTCACTTCTCACAGGAGTTTCTAATTATCTTACTGATACCATTCTCATCTGTTCTAGCAATTTGATGGTCTCTGTCACATAAAAAATGAGCAGAATCTTTGACACCCGCTCCACCTGGGGAAGTTCGTCTGAGAGAAACTGTCCTGTTTTCACTTCCACCTCTGTCAATGAGATTTCCCTCTGAAGGCTGCTTATGGCTTTCAGGATCTCAGTTTCAGAGAATCTAAGGTAGAAATTACTCCATGTATGCACCCATCAAAACAGCCAATTTAATTAAAAAATGAGGTTACTTGCAAATCCTTCAGCTTCACTGTGCAGCAAAGACAGTAACGTACTGTCAACAAATAAACAGTCCATACTATCCGTACTGCCCCCAGCATAAAACATGTTCTCTGGGGACAACATTGCCAGTGCTGTGATGGAATGGACCTTTTACCACTCTGGTGTTGAACTGCAAAATAACATGTCTAGAGTCCAATTTTCAGTGTGAGCACTTAATGCGAGCAATCAGATTTCCTCCATATGGGGCTGATTTTAAGTACTTATTTAAATCAGTTCAGGAACTTAGGAATAACAAATGGAAGAACAACACAATATGCTTTTTTTCTAATGTCAGCCTGGCTCACCAGCCCGTCTAGCAACCAATTAAATGTGCACTTTAAGGGTAGGTTTAGCGTGCATCCTGAATCTCCTTCTGGGACAGAACATGCATGGGCAATCCAGTGCTTTCACTGCGTTCAGCAAAGTGGCAGATGACTTTTTAAAACCACTGTTGGAAATTCGGCCTTAAAAATATGGATGTAACATAACCTTTGGAATTTCTAAAAATTTAACTTATGGGCAGGGCTTTAAAAGCATGTACCTAATCCATTCTGAATGCAAATTAGTATGTCCAATTTAGAGCATGGGCACTATGCACATCAATAGATCACATTCATGCATAACATCTCTTAGGACCTGATCAACAACTCCAACAGACAGCACTTGATTTCTGTGGGACAAATGTCTCTAGGTGTACGTAAGTATAAACAAGCATTCTATGGTCCAAAAGGATTGTTTAAGCAGGAGAATGTTTACACGGGGAAAGCTTCCTCTCATAGCCCTTCTGAGGACACTGATACAAAAGAAAGAAACAAGGTGATTTTGTCTACTGCTGATGGAGCATTGTGGCTATTGTATATCCCTACTTTTGTGGCTCTCGAAATTAGCTAATTAAGACATACTTCACCAGAAAAAAATATTTGTAGAGTCAGCGTCTCCCTAACACAAAGTTATGTTGTCTAAAATGCTTCACAAAAGAAATTCCCAACATCCTTCAAATATATTCAAATTATTTCCCTAATTAATACTAGGAATTAGAGCTTTAGAGACTGATGTCATGGTGAAGAAATTTTTTGTTTGTTTTCTGATTATATAAAAAGATGGCAGTTTTATTTTCTGTACAGATTCTGAGCTCTCTAAGTAAGCTTAACTTGGGAAAAATGAAAGTAATTTCAACCAAGAAGTTTATTCGGTTTGCTTTAGCTACAGTGATCTTTCTCACATCAAACAGCATGTGCCTAAATGAACCAATGAAGTCCAGGCTGCAGAGCAGAGAAGACAATGATGATAAATATTACGAGGTAAGATCTGTATTACTATGACATTATTTGGGGGAACTGTGGGTCAGATCCTGAGCACATTGGATGTCTTGGCACAGGCTCTCCTAAACTCATTCCACAGCATTACAGCACTGGCAGTATGAAAAAAGCTTGTGGAAAGAATTTTCAAGAAATTCATTTACTCAGACACACATACTGTGTAAATCAACTCAGGTTTCAATTTTCTTGCAATACAGCTTTGTGATTAGGCTGAGACTTTCTCTGAAATGTTTCTTACACAATGGGTCCTCACTTAACATTCCTGTCATGCACTTTATGCACATAATATAACAGATAGATTATTAATCTAAAATTAATAAAGGTATGCTTGTAATACTCAAAGAATAATGATAAACAGAGAACATTTTAAATCTAATATAGTTAATGGTCTTAAAATTTTACTCTTGAAATTGCCTATAAAAATTTCTTTGCAGGGTTGCACATTTATTATGTCTCAATAGATGCCAAATGAAATTTGCACACTTCATCTGTATTATTTTTCATGTCTGCCCTGCAAACACTCCCTAGGAAATGGGAGCCAACCTCTCTTTTTGACTTATCATCATTGGTATAATAAACATCCTTCAAAACAAAATACTATTTCAATTATGATAGTCAAATCCTCTGGACTTTATCTCACTGTCTTTTATATACTTCCAGGAGGGGTGTGCAGGTGCATTTAGAGGGATAGTTTATTTAATGTTTTAATCATGAAGTATGAACTAGAATAGCTCATTCCCCTTCCTGCCAGTAACTGGAGAAGCTCACAGGGAAGTCAAATAGGGACAAGGAAGTGAAATTAGGATTAGTAGCATTTGTGCCTTTAACTGAAATTTAAATCCATATTTGTACATATTTGCTTTTAAGGCTTGGAAACTTATTTTTGTCACAAAAGTAAGTTATTTTCTATATGCCAAGGGAAGAACACTGCTCTGTAAGAAGGATCATACTGATAAATCTGTTTTTCAGGCAATAGATGCCCTTTATATCATGAGACAGGTAATATATTAGGCTCAGTTCTTCACTGTATGTCAGCATAGATACAGAAAGTATATTTTGTGCTGGTTGCACAAAAATTAGGAGCCCAGGAGCTCCTAATGCATCTCATGTCCTAGTGGAGGACTAAAGCCATTTAAAGCTCAGGACAACCTCCACGCTGCAAGGCCAGAACAGGCATGAGGTGATCTTGACCCCACTACCTTCCATTCACTTCCCTGTCTGTTAGCCTGGATGGATGTTGGGTCTACAGCATCCACCCAAAGCTTAGGAAGAAATGAGCTATACCTTCAGGTAGCTTGGTCCATCCTCCTGTTCATCCAGACCAGAGGAGTAAAAGTCTGGGTCTGTGTCAAGTCACTAAAGATATTCAGCACCTTCCCCTCCAGACAACTTCAGGTGGTGATATTTGCAGTGTGGACCTGCCAGCAACTGCTCTCCACCCTTGACTGACTACGTGTGCCCAGAAATATTGTCAGCTGACAGTATTTGAGCTGAACCATTTCCTGATACTGATATGGAGATGTGCTCTTGGGGTCAGAGGTCTGAAAAGGTAAGCAGGACAATGTCGGCGTATGAAGTGATCCATATGAAGGAGCTCACATTAGCATGGAGCTTAGCAAATACAACTAAAAAACATTACATGGTCCCAAAAATAAGACCATTACCCAGCAGCTTTCTAAGGAGGTATGAAATTGAATACTTTGTGTGATTGGTAGCTGGAGTAATGCCCTATAAAATGATGGTATCCTTTTTAAAATTATTTTTCTTTAGATTAAAGATAATGTTTTGGAAGAAAAGCAGAGGAGTCTCAATTTTGAAGAAATGGAAGACTGGGGGTCAAAAAATATCATTAAAATGAACCCTTTTACAGTAAACAAGATGCCAAATTCAGTTGCTAATTTACCGCTTAGATTTGGAAGAAATTATCCAGAAGAAAGAAGCATTAAACCATTTGCTAATTTGCCCCTGAGATTTGGAAGAGCTTTTGGAGAGAACATACCTAATCGGGCTCCAAAGGTATCACACAGGCTTGGGAGATCTCCACTTGTTAAAGGTTCCAGTCAATCACTTCTAAATTTGCCACAGAGATTTGGGAAGTCACTGGCTGTCAATCTGCCTCGAGACGTTCCGGAATCTGAACCAGGTAATGCTACAAAAATGTTCAAGCCATATATTAAAATGCATATTAAATCATAGGTTAACGATGATCAAATACAGATAGAATCCCTCTAGGAATATTCCTAAGCATTTCAATATGAGTTCAATTTGCCAAAAGAAAGATTGAAGTTCATCAAATCAAAAAGTGTCATCAAAAGTAGTAGAGAATATTTTCATAAAATCTTTTCTAATGAGAAGGTGCCAAATAGCCAAATCTGAAAATGTTCATATGACAGGATTAGGTTTGATGCTTTTTTAGATCAGGTTTCATTTTGAAAAGTTATAGCTTTGGTGAAGAAGGTTCAAAATCATTAAAATATCCCATTTCAGCACTATAAAATTACAAACTTACCGAAAAATTACTCTTCCATTTTCTAAATTTATGCAAATTAGAGTTAAAAAAAGACAAAATTCCAAGCTGAATAGCAGCATTCTGAAAATTATTTTTTATCATCCAATCCTATTTTTTTTCATATTTTCTTACTGAGACAATGTTTGAGATTTTAATTTTTCATTCCAAGTTATCATGAAAAATTTTTTATGACATGTCAGAATTTTTTTCAGGATAGGAAAACTATTTCCTGCCCATTACTAAGAATGATTTAAACCAGCTCTTCAGTAACAGTCCTTCTTATCATAACTGCTGCCTTACTGGAACTGCCCATTTTTCTTTTAACCAAGTTTCAGTTGGCTACCCCTGACCTCCATCTGACACATGCATAAAGTAGAAGTTCAGGCCAGGAAAGATAACTGATATATTAGAAGCCAAGGTTCTCTCTCATTTTATTTGATTCCTTTAATTCCTTTCTCACTGTCTCACCTAATTATAACGGCTTTTGTTTTATTTGTCTGGTATTTTTAGGGATATGAATTCTAACAGTTATGTTAATACTGGAATGAAATTATGAAGACAGAATCTGAAAGACTTGGAAAATCTGCAATGTGTTTTCAAAACTAAAGGTCATGAAAAGGAAACATATGTGAATTGAAATGCAAACCTGCCTTCATGTATGCATAATATATTTATTCTGTAAAAACCCTTGACATATAAGGCAATGATAATTGTAGTGATTATTGTAGTAGTTTACTTCAGTGGCATCGCAGTATAAATTCTATTTATTTCTGTGCTACTTATGTCCTATTTGTTGTAAAGCCAAATTTCAGAACAATGGCTGTATAATTTAAAGCATTTTAAGCAGAATTAAAAGATGAATAAAGATCCATGGTTCAAACAAAAAGAAGCCTACAATGTGAATCAGAAGCAGGATCAAAACTGCTGATAGCCTTTGTGTCATATGCAGCTAAAGAAAATCAAGAGTTGAGAGAACACTTTTCCCATTTTTTATGGGTCATGTTAGATATAAATCTGAAAGGCAACTTGTCACTCTGGTAGCTGGCTCCTACACCTCTTCTGCTCACCAGCTAGTCCAGCTTTAAATTGACATTAGAATCACACACACAAACGGGTCCTTTCATCAGCAGCGCTTTGATGCTCAGTCTGTTCAATAGCTTGGAACCAGACAATCTGTCTCTCTCCAGTGACTAGCCCTCAGACCTCCAGGTCTCTTTGACTCCTCAGGTGCTGGCAATCGGACCACTCACTCTACTCGCCAGCTAGCCTGGCTTGAGATTTGCTGTCAGGTCATACACACACATGTTCACAGTGTCCATGCACAGTGTCCATTCAGTGTCTGGCTGAACCTCCTTGAGGCATTGAGTGGTTCTGTTCGAGTCCCATCAAGCAGTGGTCTAGGAGTTCTGCTCTTTGTTACTGTCCTGTTACCTCCTCTTCCTCAAGGTTTGGGTATCCGAGAGTTTATTGCTTCTCCTGTCTCTTGTCTTTGTCTTTATGCTGAATAACCAGTAACCAGATATCCTTGCATTCCACATATCTTTAGAAGAACCTCGAAAAAACCCTATCAAATTGATCAGATAAATTTATAGATGGGACAGAGGCTGAGTTGCCATTCCTGTACAAAGTTAATGAGGCTACTTGAAACACAACACTATTCAACCTGTTCCTGGTAAGTCTAATTCAATCCAAAGGAGTCAGACTATAGTCCTGAGAACATCTATTCTTTCTACTCACTCATACTTGAAATAACAAAGAGATAGGAAATTCTAAACAGATAAAACCCAATGAGATTACATATTTTGAATCCCAAACCGATCTTTGGGCTTCTCTCTGAGCCTCAGAAGACACTTTACCTAACAAGCACTGGTGAAAGACCTGTTTTGCAGCATAACACTTGGGTACAGCAGCCAAGTCCATGGTGAAGGATACTGGTCAACAAATCGTGTGTGGGGAGTCAAAGGTCCAGGCTAGGAAGTAGAAGTCTTGCCATTGCCTACCACTAGAACAGGTGTCACTCTGTCTTAAGTCAGGAAAATCAGGATCTTTAAGTGATTTACAGTCAAATGGACCGCAGAAGGAAATGCCCTGAACTCTGAGTCGTGTTTCTGGTCCTGCAAACCTCACTGCACATCATGTGAACCAAAAGCAAACAAGATTTGTGAGAATCCCTGAGCAGCAATAGAAGCTGCCTTTTTAAGGCACATATCACCTAGCAACAGGGAAAGGGTACACATCAATCGGCATTAATGATAGCTGCTGTGGGAGGAAAGCAGAAGCCCAAACGTTGGCCCAGCAGCAGGTACAATTAAGTTGTCCTCTTACTGCAAACTTCATGCCATGGATACAGGAGATGGCTATTGATTTATTTTCCCTCAGCAGAGGAACTGCTAGGTGAAAAGTACATAAAGTAGGAATTATGCTATGCTGTGCAAAATTTCTGTTTGGCTTGAGAGCACATGAGCCAAGAAAACAATCACTGGATAGTGCAACAGGAGGAGAAGGGGCACAACAGGCAACATACATTGCTCTAGCTATCACTCACTGGATTATTTATTATCCACATATAGATATTATTCATGAATTGGGAAAAAGCAAGGAAAGGACACAAGTAAATCAATTGACAGACTATTGAGGCTTACTGGCATGAATCCTTGTAGGGTTCAGGAGCTCCCAGCCTTCCTTGCCATACAAGTAGTATTTATGCCTAATATTAAAGTCTCCATGCAAAATCACCCAGGCTTATTTTGGGTTCTGACTTAAGCTTATAGAGAAGACAGCTGACAATGTACTGATTAATTTATAAGTCCAAAGGCTCATGATGGGATTGATTTCAATACATCATTTGGAAGGATTTAGTGGAGTGTAAAGTGACACTTTAGGTTTACCCTGAGAAGGAGCCAGACTTGGGAATCTGGCGTTTGAAATCTGTCCATCTTAGATTCCTTTCAATTCCTTTTGCAACTGCATTTTGCATTTTCTTTAAAATATGACCACTGGGCTATCCTTAGTCATGACAGACCACTAGAAATTTCCAAACCCTAAGCAAGATATTTTAAAAATTTCCCTGAGTTTAAGAGCACCCATTAGCAGGAACTGGAAATGCTTTCAGTAGTGCCACCCACTAAAGTACCCCTGGCACAATGCACTGTCAACCATAGATATCTGATTTGCATTTGTGCTGCCCTCCTGGTGACATAATGTGGAAGGGCCACAGCTAGTGCCACTCAGATCTTTTGTGGCAAAGAGTTTGGATGAGAAAAATTTGTGCTATTAGGCAACAAAAGAGAGGCTTAGAGTATCCTTATGTGTATTTTATCTCAAGAACAATGGATAGGGCAAAATACATTTTTTCATCTTTTCATATCTATGCACAATGTATCCTATGTAGTGACTAGCCAAAAGGTCAGTCGTATGCCCTTATTCAGAACTATATCCAATTAAAATTTTCACGAAAACCAACAAAAAATGGGTTTCTTTTACAGTTGTCATCCAAATCATCCACTTAGATCCCTAGAGATAACTGGTAGAAGAAATATTCTAGAATGGCTTTCAGAAAACTCAGATACCTCTGTAGGCTACCATTGTACTGGAAATATTTTTTAAAAAGCATATGGTTTTGACAGATTTCTAAAACCAGAAGGTATTAAGTGCTATTCAAGTTCATTCCATCCTTTTATTACCATCCTCCAACATGCTGATAGTGCATAAAGTGAAACGAAAAACTGAAAGTTATTTCCATTGTTTGCAGGTCTTAAAAAAGGAGTCAGGTGATAAAGGTCAGAAAAACCTTGCACAGGAAAATTCATTTTGCTACATCCCAAATTTTCAGAGGCACCCAAGTACTGCTTTTCCCACACAGCAATACCTCAGCAGATAATTATTTCTTTTAAGGTTATGCTTTCAACAGGAGGTTGGACCACATGATCTCCAGAGGACCCTTTTAACCCAATTTTTTTGGTGATTCTATGGTTCTTCAAGCTTGTGAGTTGCAAGGCTAGGACCTTTGTTAATTCACAAAGGATCTTTAGGTCCAATTCCTTGTATACCTTTATGACTTTGATCCCAAGTCCCTCACCAAGAAAGAGTAGGTCACTTGCAACCACAGAAGGTTTCTTAGTCAATAGCAGTAAAGGTGTAGATAGGTAGGAGCAACTCACAGTTTCCATTTTCTGGAACATGATGACTACTTAGCTGTTTCCCCCTCTTCTCTCATATTTAGGACACTCGCTCTGGCTTTGAAGCATTTGTACTTAATATATTTATCTCATCTCTGCTGCTCATAACAGTTGACTTCTGGCACACCTATCAATTACCATACAGAATGATGTCCAGCTCTTTCTCTCTTGCAACACATTGGAAATCACAGGCACAAGCTAGAAAGAAAATAAAACTATAGAAGTCAGTCCATGGTTTAACACACAGAGTTGAAACAAAGCATATATCAGAAACTTCCCTCTTTAAATCCTCTCAGAATTTCAGTAATTCAGATGAACCCAGAGGGCTGATCTTACATACAGAGCTAGAGACAGCCAATAACCGAATAAGGAATATTTTCAGTCCTTTCAATTGCAGCTTCCCATTTTACAATATTGAGAAACACTTGTTCTCCTTTCTCCTCACATGTATTTGATACCTCAGCCATATTGAAGGAAATATTTAAATAATAGAAACTGGAGCTAAACTTCACATGCTGCATACCCTAGCACAAACGCACAGACATGCAATAGTGCAATATGAGTGTTGTAGGGCACACAGAGCTGTGTAGCTGTCTGCAAATACCACATTTGTGCAGGTACAGGTAACAAGTGATAGATGAAAAGTGGTTTAATGTCGCTGTCGGCGGTGCTTGAGGGCAATGAAGGACTCAGAGACACGAGTTTGGCCAGCAGAAAGGAATCAATTATTTAATTAATAAAGGACGGGGTTTTATGTGTTTAGTTCTTTTAGTGTTTTCCTAAATGGCAAGAGGTATTGGACCTCTAACTACCTACCTATCAGGGTGATTGGTCAATTCACACATCATTCATTTCTCTAGTCGGTATCACAACAATTCTAATTATATTTGCAGGTGCAAGATTAGCAAAGTCTGTTTACAGAAAACTTTATCATGTTTTGCATAGTTTCGCGTGAGAAAGAACAAGGCTCTCACAAACTGCTGCTGAGAGCTGAAAACTTCTCTGCTAAAGCTTTTTAGCATCCATAGTTTAAAACCAGAGGCAACTACTACGAATACTCTAAATCAAAACTTTACTTGGGTTTTAACTCTTAGTTCCTAAAGCTGCTCCACGTCACATAAAAGAAAATATTAAATTAGTTTGCATCACTGAGGTTCAAAGTACATCTTATACTTCTAAGAAGCTTTATATTAAAGTTTTCAGTTGAAAACAGATTTACAATTCGTGGAGATGCTTGTGGTGGGCTGATCCAGGGTAGACACATGGTGCCTACCAAAGCCACCATATCACTTCCATCTTCAGCTGGACAGTTAAGAAAAAATATAACAAAAGGCTCATGGGTGAAGATAAGGACGATCAATCCCAAATTCTCTACCTCTACCTCCTCCACCCCTGCAGTGCAGGGAATGGGGAGTCGGGGTTGGGATCGGTTATCAAGTGATGTTTCTGCCACTCCTTCCCCCTCAGGGGGAGAACTCCTCACACTATTCCCCTGCTCCAACGTGAGGTCCCTCTTCCCGGAGACACTTCTCCATGGGCTTCTCCAGTACGAGTCCTTCCCACGGGCTGCGGACCTTCACAAACTGCTCCAGTGTGAGTCCCTTCCATGAGGTGCTGTCCTTCAGGAACAGACTGTCCACTATGTGTCCCCCACAGGGTCACAAGTCCTGCCAGCAAACCTGCTCCAGCACAGGCTTCCCACGGGGGTCACAGCCTCTGTCTGGAATCCACTTGCTCTGGCATAGGGTCCTCCATGGGGTGCAGGGGGACAGCCTGCCTCACCTGGGTCTGCAGGGTGCAGGGGAATCTCTGCTCCAAAACCTGGAACACTTCCTATTTGGATGAATTAGTGAAGGAGAACAGAGGGGAACTTATAAAAATCATCTGCTTCTCTTAGCTGCTTAATTCTGTGGGTACTTAAAATACATCCACATCTTGGGGCAATAAAAGTGTTTGGAATTTATTCTATGGCCAATATGGAGAAATTTATTTGTAAAATAATGGAGGCAAACTTTCTTTGAACTCCACTGTTGCAGAGAGCAGCTCAAGAAAAACATAAAAGCATATGTTTGGTGCTGAGCTTGTCTTTGAGTGTAGTTACCTTTTTGACTAAGTACCTACTTGCCCTTAGAGACCATCATCAATTCTGAGAGCTGCAGGTTTGCCTGTCCCTCAAGAGGCATTTCAAATGAAATTGTACAGCCCAATTCAGCAGCTGGTTTCTTTTGGCAGCTATGAAAGAAAAGTCAGAAGTTTAATTTAGATTCCTGTGAATAAATTAAATACCAATTGAGGCAGTCCAGAGCTACCTATAGTGTAGTTATGCTGGGATCACATATGGCTTATGGAATCTTGAAAGAAGTGTGAACCCAGGTGATTCTGAATTGCTCTGGATGTGTGAGTCTGTGGAAAGAGCAGGGGAAGGGAAAAGAGCAGGCAGTTTTCAGAAGGTACTTCCTGTGTCTGCCCAGCCACCACCGCATGTTTCTGGAAGTTCTGTATTTCAAGACATTTCTTAACAAATGTGTTCTTGCACACATTTATCCTGCATATGATTTTATGAATTCAGGGGTGGCCTGGAGGATTTCAGAGCCCACCCCCATCTCAAATGTGTAAATAGTGATAAATTCTTTCTGGGTCTTATTTCTCTCTACTGCTAAGTGCAGATGGCGCACAGTTTGGCACTGGCACAACATGTGCAGTACTAGTTTTCTTAGTTACCCCAGAAATCACCAAGATGAAGAAACAGTACCTTGGGCTGACTGAAAAGGAGCACATAGGAAAAAGTTTGCAAGTAATGTATAAAGTAATGGGGTTTTTTCCTCCCTTTCCAACGTGTAACAGAAAAATATTGTCATTTGTTAGTATTATTTGACAGTGAATAATCTATTCTCTTTTTTTTAAATACTCTTCTCTTAAATCATTATTGCATTACATGCTCTTACATGTGTGCTACAAAATTTCTTGTTCAGACCCTCACCAGCTAATATGAACGAGAGAAATCGTGCATGCATATGTGCCTATTTTGTCTCTGGACACTTGACTATCAGGAAATGTGATAAGCAGCAGCCCTAACTGAAACAATTCAACTCTCTATAAGCCTGTAGTGGACAGCATTATTCATACAAGGGATACATGGTCACTCTAACACTGAATAGGATCTTTCTAAAATAGAAATTGACCTTGTGGTTTGATCATGCCACCAGTCTGGGATAAATTTAAAGTAACTCTAGTGGAATCAACTGATTGATGGATTGACATGACATGGAAACTGAGTGCAATTTAATTTGTAAATAACTGGAAGATTCACCGAAGTTGTAAAGAAGCTGTCGCATGCAATTAGATAACATTTTCATGTGAACAGACCAAAAGTGGGGCACAAGCCCTAAAACTAAAATCACTCTAGTTGCTAGAAAATAAATGTTCTTTAACTGTTTCTTGTAACATGCAAGTCACGGCTTCATATTCTGGGTTATGACATAAAACTAGAAGAATTGTATGTAATTAATTTGATAATCTAAATAATCAGCTATTATATTCAAATGAAGGATATATACAAATATATTTTATGCAGAAAAACTGACTCGGAGATACAAAACTGATGTCTGTTCTCTAAAGAAAAAGTAAGACATTTGCAATTACCGAAATGCGATTCAAGTCTGGAATTCTCCTCGATGCAAAACTGCAAAACCGGCCCGTGGCCACGAGAGGGCAGAAAGAACATTTCTTGTAAAGCTTGATTTTGGGGAGAATCGTGTATTTCCTTATTGAACCTGGGATGTAAATTAGCACGAGAAAATGAAAACTACACCGTTAGCTTTACAAAATCTGCCTCGTTAACTTTCAACCTTAACAAGTCTGGTCATCTCAACTTTCTGTCTTTTAATAACCCCATTCCTAGAACAAATAAATTTTAAAAAAAGAAATTACAGTGACATTTGGCATAAAACCTGAAGAGAGGATTTGTTGCAGTGTGTATTAAGCTATCTATCAATGCTTTCTAACTTTTGCCTTTTAACACCAGCTTAAGGATAAGAATATCGATCATTTCTCACTTCAATAAACAGCTTGCATTGGCCCTTTTTGGATCCTAATGCATCTGTAGCTCTCACAATTTTGTGGCTATCAAAATCAGTGAGAAGTCCAGAGAATGATGTCTCTGTCCTCTTCACTGAAAAGCTCACATCCCTCTATTTTCTCCACCAAAATTATGGGGAAACAAAAGAATTACATAAATTACTTTTCTCCCTATTTAGCTGAACTGGCCTCACCTTTTCTTGACCCACGACTATGAAGGTAACACAGCTTTCTTCACTTAGAAATGATGTTTCAATTTTTGGTTTCCCCTGGCTCTGTCCCATTTCACCATCCGAAGCATATTGAGTTTCAGTATGGAGGGGGTACTGGCTTACTAACTGCCTCAGCAAGTCTTCACCTTTCTGCATTAGTCAATGGGAAAGTTGTAAGATCCCTGCCCTGAGATCATATATGTACCACAGCTAAACACAAATTAGTATTTTACCTGTCTGTCAGAGCCATCTAGTGATTTTTAGTCCCTGGGAGCAGAATATTTTGCTTAAGAAGATGGATTATGCTTTCAATTCCTTGTTGTAAGGCTCCTTCCTTTCTTTGCCCCAGCAAAGAGACATGTACAAACAGCTGAAGGGACATTGCAAAATAAGATGGAGCCAGGCTCTTTCCATTTGTGTCCAGTGAGAGGACCAGGGCGATGGGCACAAACTGAAACATAGGATTGTCCATCTGAACATAAGGAAGCACTTTAGACTGTGAGGGTGACTGAGCCCAGAGAGGGTGTGAAGTCTCCCTCCTTGGAAACAGGGTCCTAGGCAGCCTGCTTTAGGTGGCCTTGCCTGAGTAGGGGTTGGACCAGGTGACCAGCAGAAGTCCCCTCCCACCTCAAGCATCCTGTGATTTTGTGATATCCATTTCCCTGACCCTATGGTTCCATCAGCACAGGACATCCACTGCAGCCTGGTAAGGGAGCTATACAGAGATGTATCAAGGACCTTCATCCTCCCAATTAGATTTTTTCCAAAGAAATTTGGTAATGTGGAGATATAGGTGGCAGTGAAACACACAACTTAGGTACTGATAGATTTACGTGTGGGGGGTGACCTCTTCTGTGTGAAGATTTGGAGTATAGAAGTGATGTCCTAAGCCTTTTTCTTCCAGTCAGCACACCCTCTATAATAATAGCTGAGGTAGGTTATTCCCATTGTATCCTAAAGCCACAACTCTAATTCTTCCATAGTATATTTTTGGAAGGAAATAACAGACATTTTTCAACAGTTGAGTAATTAATGAAATGAAGGAAAATATTATGCTGAGCCTTTCCAAACATTAATCTCTAGACTAAGATGAAGCATGAAAAAGAAATACTGAAATTTTTTTTCAGACTATATTAAACTTGTGAACTCTGGAAATCACTGATACAGCTATATCACTTGCACATGGCATAAACATTAAAGTTTAGTTCGCTTTAATATGATGGCCAAGCCATCTAGGTTAAAAACAAATCAGTGGTTCAAAATCATAATAAACTGGCTCGACTGGTTATTAATAACACAATAGTGCATTTAATAGGTATTTAGAAAAGCTATTTATGTATTATCACCTGCCAAAAGACATGCTCCCAGCTTTTTTCACACTTCTTTTCCAAGAAAAGTAGGACCTCCAGCTAGTTTTGCTCTCACTGGTGAAAAAAAAGCAACAGAAAAAGCACTCTTTTCAAATGCCTCCATTTATTTTGAGGCCAAGTCAAGTCAAACAAAAACCACATTGAGAGAAAAGAAAAGGTCAGCAGAAGAAAATAAAACATATCAAAATCTATCACCATGTCTGTCAAACATAGGAAGGCAAAAACATCCAGCAAGCCAACTAACCAAAATCCAAACTCCACCAGTGGTGGCCAGCTCCAACTGTTTTGAAGGATGGTGAGAACATCCCACACAAGACCTTAGCAAAGAATATTGATATCTCCAAGAATGGGAATAAAAATTGGCACTTCACAGAAGTCTTGCTGCTGTGCTGCCTGCCTAACTTGAAATCCACTAGGCTCAGCCAATTTGTCAAGAATTGAACCAACATCCAAATGACTTCACTCAATTCTTCCCAATCAAATTTTCTGTAACAAACTGTCTTGGTTTGTGGCTGTATTTATTGCCTTATTCAGGAGAGGTAAAACTGCACATGACCTACGTGTGTCTTGGATCCCAGCTCCCAGGTGTGCTCTAGCATTCTTCCCTGCCATTCAACAGTTAAACACTTGCTGAAATCTCCAGATGCCTCATCCTATGTACCCCTCCAGAAGATCCCCAACACTTGCTGTGATGTCAAGTACTACCAGAACACGGGCCAAAGCATAGTCACAGTGCACTGCACTGAATGAGAAGGTAGGCCTAGTTCAGAGCTCAGCCCTACACAGTTTCCTATTAATGCTTTTCTTCCAAAGAGACAGACCACGAAGGTTGGGAAGAGAGGGGCTGATCTCCAAATATTGTCTCCTGTGTTGGAATAATATTTCTTTAGGGTTCTGTAAGTACAGTACTTGAAAGGTCGTTACATTTAGAAATCAATTTTTACTTAGGTATCATTTCTCAAAATAATCATGTATCATTTTTCTATACTTTCCTACTTTCTCCCACTGGGAGCTTTTCCTCAGCAAAGCCTCCCAGTGAGATAATTCATCCTCTTGACCATGGATTTCTGAAAGCTCTGGGGCTGAAATGTGTATGATTGTGGCTCCTGCTTTGGAGAGATATCATTCTGGAAACTACTGATTTCCTTTGTGGGTAATTTCCCCCGGATCAATAAGGACTTATGACTTTGGTCACTGAGCTGAAGTCCCCTTGGCTTCTTCTGCCAAGGAATTGGGCCAGTTTGCCAGGGAACAGGACAGGACAGAGAGTGTGGGCCCCTCTGCATGCATTGGACTGTGTCCAGAGAGCACTGTTCATAGGGATGTCTTGACCCTTGGTCTGGATCCTGCTGGTAAAGGAAGGTGTCAATGGCTACAAGCTTGAGGTCCCCGAGCCAGCCACCTGGAAGAGCTGTGCAATGAACTATTTTTCTGGACCTGAAGGCAAGTTTTAGGATTTGAATGGTGGTTTTGGACTAGTGCAGCTGCAGGGACATGGGACATATATGTTCAGAACCCTTTTTATGAGGGAGTGTGGATTACTGTGCATCAGTGGTCCTGGTGCTGGTATGCTGGGTAAGACTTCAGATGGGTTTAAGTCTATATGTACATTGTGGATTCGAAGCTGAGTGCAGTCAAATCATGATCTGGTGCTATGGGTATGGTTGAAATGCTAGGAGACTGATGAAGTAAAATTGATGGCATAGATCCCTGCCTCTGTGGGCAGCTGCTGTCACGGAGTTGCAAAGAGAAGCCGTGAAATGTGGTACCTCCCTATATGTGCAACAGGAAGGGGCAAAAAATCTACTAGTCACAGGCTCCATCTGTAATTCTGGCAGCCAGAAATACATTTCTGAGAAAGGCTAATAAAGCTGGATAGAGAGGAAATTCCACTGGGGTCTGAACAGTGTGGACTCAGAACTGCACTGCATTATAGAACCCCAGCAGTCCTGCTGGAAGGAAAGTCTGATTTCTGTTTCTTGCCCACTTGCAGATTATGGATCAACAACTCAGAAAATTTTTCTCATTGCAAGCCAGTTGTACTTGAATCTGAGTCATCAGTGTAAGATTTCCATAATGTTCATGTAGACACCACAGCAGACCACTCAATACTCTATAAACTGCCAGCATGATAGAATTAGTTTAGGTTTTTTCACTTGAATATGCTATGTCAGCTTCTTTTCTTCAAAAACATATGGCCCAAACTCCCAGACATCCTGTAAGAATAACATATTTCAAATAGTTTCAAACTAGTTCCCTACTTTAATAAGGCAAAGCAAAATCTTTTGCATTTTACTAACATATGCCAGGGAAGAAGATGGCTTGTTTAAAATATCCTTTCTGTCAAAACTCAGGATAGCAAACATGTCAGATGAATACAAATTGCTCCTTTCTCCTTGAGACTCTCCTCAGACTCTTCTTCCCTTTGTAAGATCCATATCCAAAAGCCAGCAGATCATTAAGTGCAGATCAACACAGAAGTCTTAAAGGTACAACTCAAAATGCAAGAAGGTAAAAACAAAGGTCTCTCAGCCTTCTTCACATGATGAGCCATTGGTTTTTTGTCAAAATGAGCCTCGTCACAGTGTGTGGGGAGCAGAGTGAATTCAGTGCTTCCCTTTGTGAACTTACCTAGCCATTATTACACACCCCTACTGTGCTTGTCATGGAGCAAACAGGTTCCTACAGGTTTCCTCAGGATTGTCCCAGAAGAAGAAGGCACAGACACAAGGGAATGCTCTGCTGGCTCTTGGAGGATGTGAGAGGAAGCACTGGTGCTTCTTTGTCTACTTCATTTAAGAAGTTGATGGTGTTTCTTGAGAGAAGACTTCTTGTCATTGTGAACCAAAGCTTCATTTGATAGAAAGTAAAAGTCCTGCTGCTTTTCTCTTGCCCAACGGAGCAGCTCAAAGCAGAGGCAACTTGTTTAGACATAAATGCCTGCATGAAGTTCTGGAGAGCTCAGGGGTTTATACTAGCCCAATACAACTCCTCTCCTCACAAACAGCTAATCAACCAGCGTTGAAATACAAATTTGTTCGAGTGAAAGGAGGACTGAAGCATTTCCCCTCAGCACAGCAGAGACAAGAAACATGGCAACCAAGGAAATAAGACTTTTCTATTAAAAGTATCATGGGTTTAATATCCTTTTCAGAGTGGGACTGGAACTTTATGGTGACTCTGAATTCACCAAGTGAGACTTACTGTGCATAAGTCCTTTTCTGTGCAAGTCCAAAGTTTCTGCTCTTACTTGAAAGCTTATTTCCAGCTTCTGTTCATCAGTAACACAAAGCAATAGTATCACACCTCTTTGATCTACTTCTTTTCTTTTCGTTTGTATGTTTGTTTTCTTTTGTAACCTGGTACAAATAACCAGTAGCAGTAGTAAAAGCAACCACTGTTTCTTGTTGACACTTGCCAGAATTAGGCAGAACTCATCTGTTTTCTCCTTAGTATCTAGATGCAGTAACAAATGCCTTGGTATTTGGTATTTTGTCCTGCATCTTCCCCTAAAAGTTCAAATATGAGACATGATGCTACTGCCTAACCTACCCCAACACTACCAAGAAAATGAGGGACCTGAACTCCTATCAAGAACCTTCAATTCGAATGTAGTACTAACTCCATTTCAAATTCCTGATTGTCCAACTGTCTCAAAAGACAGGTAAGAATAGAACTTGTAAAGGTAAATTATTCCATTAGGAGTATTTTATATCAGTTTAGTGTTACTGAAAGTATTTTCTCATGGTTATGTTTTTCTGAGACATTTTTTTTTTTTTTTGCTTTAATGAAGTAGAATATCTTCTATTTTGTGCAATAGTCTGCCAGTTCCCCAGGAAATGTGTTCATTACAGCTGAAAAGAGGACTGCTAAAATAAATTATACTGTGGCTTTAGCATTCAAAATCTCCTGAAATAATGTTCATAAAGAATAAAATGAACATGTATATCACATTTCTAATTTGGAAAAAATGAGCATATTTCACAAATCAATCACCAACATTTATCATCATACCTACTCCTGTTTTAAACCTTTTTTTTTCCTAGATTACAGGTTGACCTAGAATGACTGAAATAAACTTTTAAATTAAAATTTAAAATTACAGGAAGCTTGCATTTTGCTTTCGTAATCACCAGTGTGTAATCAGGAAGTTTCAAGAATCAATATGTTTCCACTGTATTTTGAGGGCTCAATTATACTATTAGCTGGAGGGCAGGATATGGCAGAATTCCTGCAATTTTTAAAGGTCTGGAAAGCTGAACTTACATGCTGCTTGGCACTCATGACAATTTCTTTTTTAATCTAAATTTGTATTTTTTCCATACATAACAGATTCCAGAGTGAGCCTCAAGACCTCCAGTGTTCTTTCATATGAGATTTTATCTCTATTGTTAGTAAAACCAGATCTTAGTTTCCATCCTTCCGACAGACTTCTGGTTTACTACTATTGATAACTTCTTCCATTACTTGCAATGTCTCCTATCCAACATCTGAATTCCAGTCAGAGTACTTTGATATTATGGGATTATCACACTTGTCAAACTGTCTTGATGCCTCCCACTTACATATCTGCCCTGAGGCAAGTTTTTGTGGTATTCCTTGCATTGCAGGAATTTGTTGAATTTCCATCTGCACTCTTTTAACTATTAACAGGCTTGGAAGTTTACTGAATTATAGACCTGACCTAAATTTTAATGAATATACAGAAAAGAATCACATTAGCTACACAGGATACCCAGCAAATGGAAAAATTAAGCAATGCAACAGCAAAGCATCCTTCAGATGACAAGTATGTTAGACCCAGCTCTAAAACACAAATATGAAATGCATATAGCAAGGTTGTAACATTCTTTTCTCTGTGACCAGGAAAATCTGTATTGTAGCACAGGTAGTAAGCCACATTTTTCTGCTACTGCAAACACACACTCACATGAACTCACCAATCCACATCTGAAAAGAAGATGGCTGCATGTTTTACAATATCATACATGTTTTTAAAATGTTGCATTTTTTCCTAGTCACATAAATACCAATAAATAAATAAATAATAGAACAGTTGTTCTCAGCTTTTAAAAATAATGCATGAATTGATTTTATTACATTATTTTCTTGGACTAGAGCGTTTGTTACCAATATTTGCACAGCTAAATTGTGCCCCTGAAAAACCAGAAGCATGTACCTGCATTTAAATGCTAGGTTGTATATGTATACAAAGAAGGTATCCTATGTATTTTACCCTATGATCAGATAGTCAGATTCAGCATTTATATACTAAGATTATGTGTGTAGTTATTTATAGGTTTATTGGGAAACAATTAATAAAAATGAATTCAGCCAATCCCACTCGAAAAGAAAAATTCAATGAATTCCAAGTCTATATGTTGTTCAGTGACTATGTTATTTGGCATGTGTTGTGGACTCCAGGAGAAGATGTGTATAGTGAAACAGTGGGTGCTGAGAATCTGAGGTGCAGAAAAAATACATTTCAGGTGCTCTTTGCTTTGGATTAAGGGTCCATTTGTGGCTGTGGTACTCTCCTGGTGTATTTCTGGAACACATCTTTCAGATAATTACATCCATAAGGAACCTAGTACAGGTACTCCAAGACCAAGGCGCTGCAAAAGAAAGACCGCTGGAAGATTCATGTCAGAAGTGGAGTCCTGGATTAAAATGCCAGTATGAATAAGAACTCTCCTTCCAAGACCTTCTGGAAGCTGTTGGCAGCACACACCCTCAGATGAGTTCGTTTCATGCACTGATCAAATCAGTTGCTGGAGGCCTTCACAATCTCATAATTTAAGACACTGTAGTTTTACACTCTGGTTTGAGCTCCATATGACACACAAAACAAATCTGAAGGGAAAAAATGCAACTTTCTAATAATAAAGAAGGCACTAGCAAACTTATGTTCTGATCCCAGAACATTAGTTTTTTGGTGGTGTGGGCTTTTTCTCAGAAGAAAAGAGCCAGAAAGCTGGAAGTTGTCTGTCAGAATTCAGAATAAAGCTACAATTCCAGAAGTTAGAAATGCTAATAGTCTCTATTAAATCATTGACTATAGTGCTGAGACTCTTAAGGATGGTTCACAATAGACTTTTTAAAAATATATCCACCTTAGCCCTTTTTTGAAAATCTCTGGGCTGAGACATTTTTTAATGTGTTGTTGAGATCTCAAATATCACTGGATCAACACCGGCTATAAATGTTTCTTTGGGAGAAGGAGACTTCTGAATATTTTAAGTTTAACACAGTCCTGTTTCAGCTGAAGGGATGATCAGACCTTCGTATGCAATGCTTCTCTTTTATGTCTAAGGTAAAGTGGTTGTTCTGCAACTTAGTAGCCTATAGATAGCAGTCAACAGGAATGATTTATTAATGTTTCCAGTGAGAGTTGGCTTAATGAATACAAACATCACAGCCACATAGGTGACTTGGCATCTGCCTGACTACTTTCAGAATGGGGGCGAAACTTTCAATAGAACTTGTAAACGAATGCTTGAGTTCCTTCAGAAACTGAAAACCAGAAGAGTTTCCTGATGATCTATGGCACATCAGATTCTTATTTTGGTTCATCATACACATCAAAACTGCTTGATTTCAAATGATACCAATGTATGGAAACGCACAGAGTATCCTCAGCCTCTAGCACATCCATGTGAGTGCCTAGCACAGCTTTCATCCAGTGTGAACTACAGCTATTAAACAATAACATTTCTCACCCCTCTCTAGAGATGGAGAGGGGAAGTTTTCAAAGACAGAAATAACAGATTCTGAAATCAGTGGGAATTAGATGCTAAAGCTTCCATCTGTGCTATTGCATATATTTGCTGTCCATATGCTACTCATGTAGTACTGAAAGGAGAGTGCAGGTACGTAAGTGCTGGCAGCTGAGACTCAGTTACCCTGTAAGATGCACATGCTGCACATATCTATTGCCTTCTTTCTTCCTCTCACTGATCAAAACATAATCTACTTGGTCCAACCTTCACTAAACAATTGCCAACCACTGTTGTACTAACTTCTTCTAGTGACAGTTCATCCTAATAGCATTAGCCAGAATAAGCTGAGTAAGTCAGAGTCATGAAAATAGAGCCAAGTTGTCATTGTTTAAAAGACTTCAGGTAACCGTCACTGTTGCTGCTGTCAAAAGACATTTTGTTGGGTTGTTTTCTTTCAGATAAAAAGAGTTCAGGGAATTCCTCCATTGCTGCAAGCTTCCCTGAGAAGCAGACAGGCAACACGGACAAATTTCTCTACGTGTACTGCCAGAAGACAACTGAGCAAAGGAAAAGGATCTCCATGTACGTTTGTTACAGGTTGCCAACCTTATGGTAGTGGAGAAGACCCTCAGCCAACATAGGCTAGACATCTACTTCACACAGTCAAAATGTTTAAGTGAAGTGCTTTTACCAAGAAAAGCACCAGGCAGCTAAATGGTTGGACAGCATTTTAGACTGACATGTACAAATATCCGCATTCCAAAAATGGGCACTTTGGGCTTTTATTCTTTTCACAAAGACTGAAATATTAATGCGGAAATATATTGGTACTCCCAAATCTCCACGCAGTATTTTGCTGAAATACTTGAAGTTCCAAATTTCCATATTTATTTTTTGCCCATCATTTGATAATTATTTACTGTTGCTTGTTGTTCCAAACATCCTTCCTGAACTTAAAGATTTCACTTTTGGCCTAATTTACAGCATCCACTAATGCCATAGGCATAAACATGAAAAGTCAGTGCTCAGCTTTTTCAGAAAGCTATTGTAAAAGGAGAGATATGTCTAGACAGCTGAGGAGCTGTTGGGGAATGCTTTTGGAATTAGGGCTCCTTTTCCTAGACTCTTACCAAAGCCAATTTCTTCTTTAAAATATACTGGGGTTGGTGCCACTTCCACTGAAACCAGTTCCAAGATTTCTTTTTCTCCATGACAGCACAACTTAAAAAAAAAAAAAAAAAAAGAGACTGACTAACTTGAAGATAGGCAAATGATGATGCCAAATCTATGTTGTTCAGACACTCATGTAGGATTCAGATCACCACCACTGACTTACAGGAAAGCTTTGAAAGCAGAGCACGCTGCCTAGGAAAGCTTTGGACGCAGGACATGCTGCTTAGGGCTGACTCAGAAAAGTCCAAGGATAGCCTTCAGTCCTGCAGCCTTTCCTGGACAACAGGAATGGAAGATGCAGACTAGAATGCTGAAGAGTTAAAACATGACTCAAAGACTGGAAATGTGCCTCCCTGTCCTTGTTCTCCTCTGTGTTATCAAGAGCTAACCTTTATGTGAAATGATCATAGAATATCTCAAGTTGGAAGGGACCCATATGGATCACCAAGTCCAACTCCCTGCTCCTCGCAGGACTATCTAACACTAAATCATGACCAAAAGCATTGTCCGGATGCTCCTTGAACTCTGACAGACCTGGTGCCATGATCACTCCCCTGGGGTGTCTGTTCCAGTGACTGGTCACCCGCACAGTGGAGAACCTTTTCCAAATATCCATCCTGAAGTCTCCCTGATGGACCTTCATGCCGTTCCCTCATGTCCTATCACTGGTCACCAGAAAGAGGAGAGAGGAGATCAGCACCTCTCCCTCCACTGCCTCCCTTGAGGAAGGTGCAGACTGTGTGGAGGTCACCCCTCAGCCTTCTCTTCTCCCAGCTGAGCAAACCAAGTGATCTCAGCCGCTCCTTGTAAATCTTGCCCTCAAGACTTTTCATCATCTTGGTCCCCTCCTCTGGAGACACTCTGATAGTTTGATGTCCTTCCTACATTGAGGCACCCAAAGCAGCACAGAGTGCTCGAGGTGGGGCTGCAGCAGTGCAGAGCAGGGCGGGACAGTCACTTCCCTCGCTTGCTCACTGCACTCTGCTGGGTGCACCCCAGGACACAGCTGGCTCTTTTGGCTGCCAGGGCACACTATTGACTCATATATGGCTTGCCATCAACCCAAACACCACATCTCTTTCCCCGAGGCTGCTCTCCAGCCTCTCATCCCTCAATTTGGACATATAACCAGGGTTATCCCAACCCAGGGGGAGAGTCCAGCACTTGCACTTGATAAATGATGGTGATGGGGCTTCCATACCAGAAGCATGGCAAGGTGCTGTGATCCCTGTGATAGGACTGGTACAAGAATGTATAATGAGCTTGAAACAAGAATTTTCATTGCTGTTGTGTTTGTCTTTTCTGAATATGCAATCCCTTGGATTATTTGTTGTCCAGGCACACTAACTAGAGTAGTGCCCCTAACTAATCCAAGAGAATCCCACTCCGAAGGAAAAAAGAGGTCCAGAAACAAACATTCCCTTTTCCGCAGGGTGGAAATTGCCTAGGTGGCATGTAGTCTATGTCTCTACATTCCTACCCTCACATTACAAGCCAGGAGAGATTTTGGCCAACTCAGGCATAGTACCTCATGAGAAAGTAGATGAGTCATAGCAACAGCATGTCCCATTTCAGAAAACCAACGTAGCAGTCAGAAAGGGAGAAGAGGTTTGCAAGCTACTTCATAAACCTACGTTAATGACATCTATTTGCTGTTTGTCTTGGACAACTCTCACAGTAAAACGTTACTGCAGGGGAGTTGTTCAGAGCATACACAGGTATCCACAATCCTGATGGTGCTGCTCTGGGGCAAAAGAGAGTGGCCTTTCCTTCATACTAAGTTTTGTAAAACACAGAAAACAGGCAAGCAACAGAGCTACAGTAACCCCAATAGCAACAGTTTCACTAATCTCAATGAAACCTACCAGAGATACAGGCTAGATATTAATTAAAAGCTTACTCTAGCGCAAACAATTACAGAGTAAAAAGCTGAAGTGGGCAAGATGCAAATGAAGTATTTCTGTGTTTGTGCCTCTGATGGTACTGGCACAAATTTCAGTGGGGAAAGCATAAGAAACCTAAATAAACATGTTTCTAATAGAATATGTAAATAAAACTTCAGGAAGTATCCACAGTGAGAATTAATTAAACTATAAGACTTTTTCTAATGCCAGGAAAATCTTACTGGTTATGGCTGATCTTTCCACCTGCATTTCCATTATTTTCACACTCTCATTCGCACTCTGCTGTTGGTTTTGGTTTTTGATGTGGATCTGCCTTCTCTTCAGATTCTTGTCCGTGAAAAGCACCATGCAGTTTGGCTGGATTCTGGGAGCCCTTTGGCGTCAGAAGGAGCTGAAAGTGATCCCCAGAGTGCAGAAATAACTCGTTATAGGGTAAGAAGTTAGAGCCTGTACCCATCTGAGGCAGTCCCATAGCTCCTGTTGTGTGTTAGGTGTTTGTGGTAAGGAGCTGTAAGAGCCAGGCTTTCACAGGGGGGAAATGCTGAACATTCTCAGGAACTTAGAGTCAGGCATGGGTGCTCAGCACTTGTCAAAATCCAGCCCTGCATGATGTAGATTTTGAAACACGGGATAATTTCCACACCGGCAGCATCTATGAGTTTTGATATTAGCAGTCCTCTGAGAAATCAAGACAAAAACATATCTATTTATTTGGACTTTTATAAGGAAATAGAGCATAAGCTTTATATATTTAAATGTTTTCTTTGCACAGAGGCCTTCCTACTGAACAATACAATGCCACTCAGCTGGGGGAAAAAAAGTGATGTGTGTATGAACGATGAACTGTAAATTTAAATTTTCAGTTTAAATTCAATTGTGAATTTAGTGAATATAGCAGCAAACTGAATATCCATTCTACTCTAATGATATGAAGTGCAGCTATGATTTGAAATCAAAGGGCCATGTTCTGTAGAAAGGGATTTGTTAGTAACAAAGGACAGCAAACAGAGTTGAGAAGGAAATTCAGAATACAGCATTGTGCCACTTCAGTTCAAGTAGCTCTTCAACAAGGATTTCTGAATTTGCTTTATAGGTCACCTATATTTATCAACTAGTAATACTCAAAAATACTAGCCTTTCTACTAGTTAGAATCCAGACCAAACTGAAGTAACCATGACACCATACGTATTTCAGTCCATTTTTATCATACATATTTATATATATGTATTTTTGGATAACGCTTTTCAAGGACTATTTTCCTCACTGGTGCTGTTCAAGACGTATTTGAGTGAATTTGGATGCTGCGGGAGTTTTGCAATGCAACATTTTGCCACTTGATGGCACCAGCAAAACATTTAAACCTGATCAAACTACCGAGCTTTTAGATTAAGGTATTTTGAAGCATAGAGGTAAATTCTTCAAAAGGAGAAAATAAACAACCTCTTATATCAGCATTGATAACTTAAGTATATTAGAACCCTGAGAATAATTCTGTGATGATTTCACAGTTAACTTTACAGGGCTGGGAGGTGCATTCCTCATGACAGTTGCTCACCAGAATGGATCATCCAGGTACACAGGCAGAGGAGATCACAGCACCTTTCTGTGGATGTTCTTCCTTAACAGGAAGCAACCAGGGACTGCTGTGACTCTATGCCCTTGTACCAGCTATATAAGGAGGAAAGAGACTTTACAGGAGTAGGTCAAACTCTGTCCCCATACATACTGAAAAGTACATAACCTTGGACTCTGAGTATTCGATCAACAGATCATTAAAATGCTTTCTCCATTATTATGCACTCCCATCTTAACCTGAAATATGCTGGGTCTCTGAAAACATTTTCATTTGTCCTCATTTAAGCATTTTCTTTCCCTATATTCTATTTTCTTCATCTTTAAAAGACTTTTAAATTGAAGGAAAGAATATACCCTTTAAAACAAAAAGTGAAACACTCACACAAAAATGTCTTCCACGTTCATAGTCCAAGGTCTTTCAGAGCAAATATTCTTCCTGCCATCAGGAACTACTAAATGGTGACAGCCACATGGAACCTTTCCTGAAAAATGCACTCTGAGTGGTGCTAAGCAGACCTACCTGGAAGCTATTAACACTCAGTTTATTTACCTTTTAGCCCGTGAGGGCTTCTTTGAGCCACTACTGTCTTTTGTGGGAAATGAATTACAAGGTATTTGCAATAACTCTTTACACTTTCATGGACCAACAACGCCTTTACCTTAAGGGTGAACACTATCTATCCTTGTGCAGTGATGCCTTAGGTTTTAACTTTCATATTTTTCAAATTCTGTATTCCCAGTGTGAAACTCTGCAGTGTCCTGTAGCCTGTGAGCTGCTGCTCTCTCATGCTACGATAGACATAACAAAGCCTCTCCAGGCTGCTCTCCAAGGACACCCAGCCCGTCCTAGGCCCAAAATGTGTAAACCAGCATCTTGAGAAGGGGGGCAAGCTGAGGGGAAATTACATCATTAGCTAAAGCTTAATTGGTGAAATTATGCTGATATGCAAATGGACCAAACCTCTAAAAGTGTGAAGAACTCGTGACTCATCGTCCACCTTGGGTGTAGCCTTTGGCCTGCCCAGGGTGTACTTTTGAAGGTCTTTCAAATAAATATCCACCTTTATTCCCTTACTCCTGTCTAATCTCTGTTCCTAGGTTGGCCTCTTTAGGCATCTTTTGTACTATAATCAATCACTGACCGTGCAGATGTGCTTTGCTAAGTGCACTGGCACTGGGTCACACACTTATGCCCTCCCAGTCAAATGTACTGGAGAAAAGTAGTTGCCTCCTCGCTTCTATAGGTGTAATGGGTCTTCAAGATCACATCAAACAAGACCACAAAAATTGGGAAAGGCCTTGAAAAACACCCTTCAGCCACTGCCAAGGGCCTTAGTTATACATACACACATCAGGCTAGACCATTGGCAGCTGTCCTTCCCCTGACAAGCCACACCAATAAGGTTTCTGGTGGGTTTAGTGACAGCACAGAACGAAGGAAAATTGTCTTCTTTTTTTTTGCCTTGTGGGATTTAATATGGTTTTGCTGTTTATCATGCCACAGAGTATTTACATTTCTCTGGCTGTCTCCCAGCTCCTTGACCCACAGTGGTACCCAGACCCTCAGATTCATGGCCAAGCAGGTTTTAAGGTTAGGCAAGAGAAGTGATTGCCTCCCTCTGCAAGAATAAAAGGCTGCAGAGAAAGTCAATTTACACATTTGAAACAATTTATTCTCCAGCTGTAATTTCCTTTCTAATAAAATTGGCAAGAGTGACACGTCTGATTCTCTTAATAATTTACAGAATACATGGGAAAGTAACAGGAAAGAGAAGCACAGTGTTCTCTGGCCTGATCTAGAAAAGAAGGTGAAGGTCATGAGGCTCCCCATGCTGCATCACCTTCAGGGCAAAACCACACTCGAGAAAAGAAACAGATCTTTAGAGGCCCCTAGCATGTGTCAGAGAGTAGAAAAGTAGCACTGAGGGGGAGACCCTCATGAAGGTCACACGGGTTCCAATGTGTATCTTATTATTATTACTGAACAAGTCCATCTCTCCACCTAATGCTCTGACATCGTGAGGGAAGCTCCAGAACTACTGCATGGAAGCCAAAGTCTCCATAAGGATAGTCTCTCTCATGTGAAACTTGATTTATGCCTATTTTATCAAAAAGTGTTTGAAGAGTGCCCACGGTGCAGTCATTGCTAGGGAAACGGGATGGCATTCATCTGGACAACTCCCTGGATTTGTTCTGGGACTTTCCAAACTGGAAGCATAAATCTCTCCACTGTGAACATTGACTTCTTTTCAGTAGACAGACAGACTCCATGGACTGAACATAAAGGGGCATAATACTGAGCAACTGTTTCTTGTGTGATACTGGCAGACTCCCGCAAAAGTCTAATAGAACTCTGGTGAAAACATCTCAGTGCCAAATTTTTAAAAATTGCTAATACCTTACTTCCTTTCCAGAAAAAGCTTTCTTCTTTCTCTTCCGCCATCTGTTCCGGGTGGCTTCAGGCTTGATTACCCAGTATGAGTTTTAAAAATATAACAAATATTCTAAACAACTGTCTACCCTTAAAAACGCAAAAATTTGCTGGCTGTTACAACCTGAGCTCACAAACCTTCTCTAAATCATGGGAGTCACGAAAATGCATGTTCATCCTTATTTTATTGCTGCTTTAAGTTTAGATGTTAAAATGAAAAGTGATCTACAATGGGAGTTAAGTAATTCTGCCATGCCAGAGCTCAAAGCAGATTGACTGTCCTTATTTATGTGTATGTGTATCAGCAATATGTCCAATTATTGCAGTGAAAAATGTAGCAAGTCACATTGCAACAAAACAAAATGGAAATTAAAAATACTTCTTAGTATTTCTTTTCAATTTATATTCTATTACAATAATACAACTGTAACAGAACATGAATTGAAAAGAAACTTTAAGAAGTATTCTTCACATCTACAGCACCAGTAGACATACGCCAGTTCCAACTGTAGAGATGAAAAATCAATTAGAATTAGACATAGAATAAACTTTCAAAGATTGCTGGTCTGTAAGTATGGCATTTCTATAAGGGCTTCCCATTATTAAGACAGACACGAAGTTTGAATCAGTCCCAGTTCATTATAAATGTAACAATATACAAATGGTTGCCAGAATTCAACACCTTAAGTCCTGTTATCTTTGCAGCATCACACATTAAAAGTAGATCTTTTGTTCAGCTCAGTGGAGGCATGAGTAATGCTGGCACAGCAATTTGTGAAATATCACACCTCATGTTGATTGCAGTGAGTCCCATAGCATCACAGCACAGACTTCACAATGAAGTGCACGACTTCTGTATGTTGTATCAGAATGTGTGAATAAAATTGATCTGGCAGTTGAAGTTATCTTTAAAACACCCATGTTAGTATGCAGAGAAACAAGTGCAGGACTGTATTTAAACTCTTTGAGTGAAGGGACATATTTCCTCTTTGTAACCAGGCAACATCTATCTTAATGGAGACTAATTCAACGATGAAGCAGCCCAGTTGCACCCTGAGCCACAGATGACTTGAAGAGAGCTTGGGTGCAGCTCCCATATCACAGCTACGTCATTAATCAGGCTACTGAACAAACCCCAGCCATGGGAGGGAAAGAGTTCCCACAGGAACTGCTAAGGCTGAAATGATGGAGTCTCTGAATCTATTAACATCCCAACAGTTCTGTGTCCTCAAGCTGAGCAAGGGGAGAAGCCCTGAGAAGTTACCATCATCTCCTGCTTGGAAATGAATCTGGAACATCCCTCTTCTCATTGAGGAAAAAATGGGGTTTTAGCAATATGCAGATTTTGGTACACAGCTTGAAGAAACAAGAAACATTGTGTGACAATGTACAAATAATAAAGCTTAAGAATGGGCTATCCTCTGATATCTCCTACCCATTTACAATAGAGACCCTTTGAAGCACGGCCTGGTAGATAAGCCTTTCTTATGAAATACACAAGATTTTGGAGCTCTCAGTGAATGACTTAGATTAGCCCAGTAATACTGTACTTCAGGCATTTCTTTTATTTTTTATTATACCACAAAGAACATTAAGCAAATTAATTACTTTTTCAACCTCAGATATTTTTATGACTTGGAAAAATTGCCAAGAGACTCTTAGCTAGGCTTAATGATTAAGTTCTTGCCCTTTAAAATTAGTGTTTTATTTTGCTTGCCTTTAAAAAAAATAAGTCTCCAAGGTAAAATATAAATAACATATTAGAATGGTATGAATAGATATCTTCTCTGCAAGTATAAACAGGGTATGTTTTTTGTTTTGCATTACTGATAAAAGGAATTCTTTTGTTTATTTGTTTTTTGTACTAATAGTACATACCATTGTCAACTAATGTAGAGCTCATTACACAAAAGTCTAAGAAGATAAGATTTTTTTTTTTTCATTCTGTTTTAAAAAGACATTCCACACATCACATGTTCATGATGTCTTTTCAGTCTTTGGCACCTGGCAACACAAAACATTCCTCATGCAATGAGTGGTATCAGTAAGAACACTGCCTGCACTGCTTACACATTGATTTGTCCCTAATGTACATTGACTGCACTGATTCAGATAAAGTGTGGGAGATGCAAATGAGAGTGGGTCACTTCAGGTAAGCCATTACATTTCTTCCCTAATATAGGCTTCCTGAACCACCAGACACTTTGGCTAGGTACATTTCACTTGTATCTTATCTTTCCTTAATGGAATAAAAGGCCATGTTGTTCCCCTCAGAGCCATAATGGCACAGTGCAGGTTCCTTGGCAATAAGCAGCAGCAACAGCATGAGGCACAAAAACCTCTCTCTTGAACAGAGCATGCAATGATTAGTTTTAGAAGATTAGCAGTGTTTGCCTAGCACACATACTCCCCTAACAAATACTGATCTTGCTGACTTGCCTATGAGCTAACTGGGTTTTCTTGGCTGTGTTGTTCATGGCCTCTTTACCTAATGTGAATTAAAGTGTTTGAGAGTACCTATGAAGCACAAGTTCTCTCTCATAAAGGCAGATTCATGAGAGAGAAGCCTCAGAAAAGTCCGGCTTGGTAAGACCTCATTATGTCATGATGCACAGCTTCAGGAACTGAATTAATCTGGCTCCTGTACAAGATTGTGAGTTTGCTTTACACAGCAACTGGGGAAAGGTGTTTGCTCTCAGTAAGCTGCTGTATGGAGTGGTGCTAAAGTTGAAAAAATTCAAACAGGGTGTTAGTCTTCCTTACTGAAATAAACCTCTGCTTTAATTTTCCTCAAATTTCATTATTCCCCTGATTTTAGTAACTCTTTAATTATTATTAAAAAATTAAAGCTGTAAAGAACAGCCACAGGAGTACGGGCACTCAATGAAATCTCAGTTCTCAGTATCCCATAAAATCTCCAGTTTAGCTTTATCCCCCTTCCTCCCAGAAATAAATGTCATCTTAGAGACAAATTTTGATTACACAAGCACAAACTCAGTTACTATTAATTGGAGCTGTGCAAGAATCTAGTCCACATTTTCCTTCCTTTAAGCCACATAAAAGTAAATGAGAATCGGTATGATTGATCATATATAAAAAATATGTATATAAAAGTATAAAAAGCTGCAAGGGCAGCATCATTGGGAATTCTTTGCAGGGTGCAAGCAAAAGAGGATTAAAGAACTAAGATATCAGCTTTTTGATTCTCACATCTCTCCCTGTTCTTGCAAAGTGTTATATTTAATCTAAAGCTCAGTGAAATGTGAAATAAGGAAATTTTCTTTCTTTCTGTCCTTCTTCCTGACAACTCAAACCAACCCAAGACCTCTGTGCCTGCTGTTTTCCCCCTCTCACCTCTCTCCTACACACATTTCTAGGTACACCATGTTCCCAAACTTCTGGTCACCTGAGGGTTGAGATACTGGGATCAATGCAAGCAGTCATCAACCTTTCCATCCCAGTATCTCTAGCAAGGCTTTTAACAAGGTTGCTCAGAGGAAGACCAGAGGTAAGAGGGAACTCCATTGGTTTGTCCTTTATTCTTGAAACTTACTTAGAAACACTATGGCAGCCGTGATGCTTTTCTGCTGAAGTTTAACAGAATCTGAATACATCAGTGGTCAAGGTAAGCACCTTGACTTAAAATAAAGCTATATGTGCTGATACCTGCAGTCTCATGGAGGATGTCTCAGCACTGAGAATGAAAGCAACTCATGTGGCTCCCTTGTAGCCTCAGAAGCCAAGAGAGCCATTAGCACAGCTGCCATTCCCCACAAAAGCATGATGGATCACTTAGTGTGTCTGGCATCTTCTGTCAGACAACTAATTCTTCATAGTCCAAAACATGGGAAGAAAAATGAAAAAAAGAAATTATCAGTGGGTTCAATAACTAGCATTTTTTGGGCCAAACTCATGCCTGCCACCTTTGCTGAGGTCAACAGAAATACCCCTGAAATAAGAGCTGAGAGACTTAAAACATTTTAATCACTACACAAATGGTAGAACAAGATCCAGAGAGAAAAAACAACTCTTCATATCCCTTATGAAGTCTGAGACGAAACCCTAGATATTCACTATTTGCAGAACACTATGTAAGCCATCACAAGGTGTTTGTTTTTAACCCCAGTAGCATTTTACTTTGAGAGTGTTTCACATAAAATACTGGAGGAAAGGGGCATGAAATTATTGTTCTTAATTGACAGGTACTTTGTTTCGGAAGACTTCAAAGATCACCTGCATGAACTGATGAGGAGCACTTGGCAGCTACTGACCACACAGAGTTAGGGGGAATTTGGGACAGGAGAAAGCCAGCACCTCTATGTGCCATGGCAGTGCTTGTCAGGAAGGGTTTGGCAGTAACTGTTTGAAACAGAAAAAGCATACGGTGGCATGGATAAGAAGCTTTTCAGGAAAGTAAAAGCTGATAATGTTAAGTGGGAGGTCAATTTGCATTAATTAGGTGCCATTCCCAGTCATCAGTACATTGCTGTACTGTTGTTTATATAACTGGGTACATGACTGATTTTTAGTGGAGTATTTATCCATCCAAAACCAAAATCCTTCCACAGAATATGTAATGCTAGGAGCAGTCATTTTTAGTCAGCTTTCACTGATCACTGGTCAATTTAAGAAACACTAATCATGTGTAGAGGTGGACTTACAAAGCCTATTTTTGCACAACAGAAGGATCACCAGAGACGAAAATCTATTTCCAGCAAAGCTTAACAGGTTCAGAATTACCAGCTAAGGGGACAGGTACCACTGGCACTTAGGGAATACTTTAACTTCATTTGCTGTTCCCTCCATACGTTTTGACTTTCTCTGAGATTAGGACACTCCAGTTCTCATGACTGAAGGAGAAATCCCTGGTTAAATACGGATAACCTGGACCACGCTCAGGTGACTTTTACCAACAGAAGGTTGTGTTTAAAAGCTTTGTGTCTTTTCCGCATCTCAGCTTTACAAAATTCATAGTATCTATTAAGTAATTAATGCTGTCAGCATCATTGTGAGGTAAATAAGGAAAGAGAGGCAGAAAGACTGGAGAGAGTAAAAGTGGTGACAGAAACAGGGTTGGAAACTAATTGCACTGCAGTTTCATTTTTACAAAATATCTAGAAACACTTAGTTATTCCTGATGGTGACATCAGGAGTTCAGAACGAGCTTCACAATTCATTAAGCTTTAGTGTTTGCTGTTCCTGTTTGTAAAAATGGTGCACAGAAAATGCAATAAGATTCTTCCCTGCTGATATGTGAATCAACCCAGAGCTCCTGCAATTGGCATTGGGAAGATGGCCTTCTGCAAAGGCAGCTTTTTTTTGGTATAAGATCCAGCTCTCAGCTGCTTGTCACCACCTCTTTGCCCGAGACAATCAGATTTTCAGATCTAGTGGCGCCGATGATCACAGAGAGTACTTCCATAAAGACTTCATCACACATCACTGGGTTAACTGATGCTGATTAAATAGCAGATCTGGTCTATTCCTGCTGATTTTGTACCAAAAGAGTGAAGGTGAGTTCTGTTTGAACATCCATCAGGTCAGTTTCCAAAACGAGACATTAGCAGCAGCTCTCCCACCAGCACAGCTGCCTTTATAGTGAGCATTCATCTACAGCTAAAAATGCAGATCCATCTGTCATTCTGATCAATGCAGACACACTGTTTACAGATGTGGCAATGGAAACAATAAGAGGCAGTTCATTTTAAGGCAGTTTATAATCATGACTACAAAAGAAAGCTTATAGCTTTCCTGGCCTACCATATGTGACTACCATGGAGAACTTGATTTCAAGTTATTTGACTTGAGTTCAGCTAGACTATGTACCTGTTGAAACTTCCACTTGAGTACTAATACTGCAGCAAACACATTTTTCCACCAGATACCACTTTTATTAGCATGTGCTAAATAGATAACTGAGGGAGAGGAAGGTGACCAACACATGTTATTTCAAGTCTTTAAAATAGTCTTTTCCATACAGCACACACATTTGGTTTATACCTTACCTATTTCTTCTTATCCTTCAGCTTTCCAAGTTTGTTGAAGAAAAGGGTCAGATATATTATCCAAATCCACCAAAGATAGTGGCCCCAACCCCACTTTTAAAGAACTCAATTATAACTTGTGTCCAAGAATAACCAATATGCTACAAAACACTGAAAGGGCTCTGGAGATCACAACATACAGTCAGGTCTTCACAGGTAAGCAATTTTTATTAAATTAATTAAGTTGGTATAGCAATGTGAGACCACAAATTGTTAGCCCCTAAATTTCTCAAAGACATTGATGTTTTTTTGTCATTTAGTAACAAAGGACACATAAACTGAAAATTATCTGAGGTTTTTCAGGGGAATTGTGCATTAATTCTGATTTTCCTAACGCATAAAAATGTGTGACAATAAAATATGTCTCTGTTTAGGAATAGTTCCAATATACCCCCTTATCCTGGATAACTTACATAACAGCAGTTTGCAGATTGACTGGAGAACTAGGTGAAGACATGAAACTAATAAGTACTGCATTTACTAAGAATCTCACACTTCCACCACAAGTAATGCTGGCAAGAGCATTACCAGACTCAGCTGGCAGAACTAAGCCTTCTCTTTGATAATACTTAAGCACAGGGCAAAGCTCACGCTAAAGCAGAGGCAAAAGTTCAGAATGCTAAATCAGTCCTGACACAGCTGTTTGACTGAACTTCTGTAATGGATTAATGACTTCTTCAGGGTTTGCAGGAGGGGAGGTTACTGTGATTATCTGCTTACTTTTTATCTTATCATTTTAAGCTGGCACCAACACACAACAGCAATTCAAAAGACCTTTTGCCTTGAGTAGTACGAGTAACAGTGTCCATAGAACAAGTTGGCAGCTATCATGTGAATGGGGCAGCACTGCAGAGACTGAAATTTATCGACTCCATGTTCAGCTGCTATTACTCAGGACAGTCTGACTGAACTCACCAATTTACTGTCCTTATTGCACCACGTGCTTGATAAGTGACCAATATCATTGCAGACTACTGCTTTCCTACTAACCATACTAGTATAAGTTTGGCAGAGTTTCTATGATTTATACTCCTCCATTTGCACGAGCGATTTGCCTTTCTTCCTTCAGGGTGCATCAACAACATTAGCAGATTCTATTTTAATGCCAAGATTTACTCTTAAGAATGTATAAAACAATATTGAAAAACTCTGTGTTTGTTGTCTTCAACACTTTTTATACTCTCTGTGACCTGTATAAAAGTGAAAAGACACTATCTGCATTAAATGCTACTCATGCAAGCGGAGCATAATATGGTATATAAGCAGAGCAAATCAAGTTGAGGGTTGAGTTGTGTTTTGCTAATGCATCATTACTGGTGATGGCTTTATATACACAGCTCTGATTGACTGTAACTCTAAGCAATTGTAGCTGACTAAGCAATGCTGCAGGTAAAACGGAACACATTCCTGCTCTGCTGGCTTTACAGCACTTCCAGGTTCAAACTGCATGGACTTACATAAAGCAGGGCAACTAAGTAAGGTGCTGCCATTTTCTCAGTTATAGTCCAAAATGGCCCTGGATAAGAAGTCCCTGCTTTTCTTCTACTGGATTAAAACAAATCCAAGTAAGTAAATCCCTTCTGATTTACATTTTACATTTTCTGATGCTTTTACAAATTTCTGATAATTGAATCCCTGTTTCTGAAATTGAAAAGCTGTCTAATGTTTTCTTCAGTGTGATGAAGAAAAAAATATTTTGCTTTATGATAGTGAACACTTCAAAGAACACTTTCAACATTTTGTCTCCGGAAATGAAAATCCAGACTAGCACCTTACATAATTCAAAACTGAGCAGTTTTATTGCCCTCTGGCTTCCAAAGTGTGATTGGCAGAGGCCTACCCTGGGCCATGCTGATTTACCTGAACAATGCTCATCCACTTAAAGCATACATATGTTGAATATCAAACACTCAGATTGTTTAGCACAGTAACTGCTGAAGTTCATTCTCTGGCAACGGGACTCAAATGTACTTTATGTTTGAACAGTTCCTTTGGCTCTGCACCAGCACCTGAAGCCTCAACAATACAAATGATTCATACAGGTTAATAGTATGCAAGCAGTGGATCAAACTGTGGTTGAGAAAGCTAAAAAGTCACATGCAAGCGAGCATCCTAAAAAACATCTGCAACTGTTCCTAAAAGAAGTTAAGAACACACCAGTGCAAGTCACTCTTTATACCATGATACAGTATAGACCACATGTGAGGTCTCATATGAGAAGAGAGATGCTTATAGAAGAAAGAAGAGAGCACAAGACATCTGTACCCATTTATATCTTATGCACTGGACTGGAACAGAATATTTTCTCTTCCAAAGCATAAAGAGTGACTCTGAACTCCCTACAAGACAGGGCCAGTAGCAAAGGTCTGGGCTGCTTCTCTTTGCCTTTCTATGACTTTTCACTAGTCACGGGCATTGGTCTGCTAAAATAAGCAGTCCCTGTTAAGAGACATAGATGGCAGTATAAATCCTGCTACTTTCTCAATCTAGAAAGAAACATTTCTGCTGGTCTATCACAAGTGAGACCTCCTGAGGGGTGCACTGCATGCTTACTTCAAAGTGAACATCCCCATGAATCAATTCTGCACGAACAGCACTCCTTCAGTGATCAGATGCCTTCACCTGTACTCAGCATTCCCACTGCTGTTACCAGCTACTAAAGCACAATGCTGAGTGAAATAAAAAGAGCAGCCAGCCTAGGTCAACAGGGCAAAGTGACAGAAAGAACAGACCAGAAATGGAAATGAGCCAAGAGCAGGACACTCTGTCTCAGATATGCTACCAGGAAGTTCCTTATCTTGATTCCAGCCCAACAATAAACAACCTTCTGAAAATCACTGACATGTTGTAAACAGAAGCATTGCAGAGGTGGCAGCTTTCAGGAAGGCCTAAATTTGAATCCCTTCCAAAATCTGCATGTTCACTTGCCTACAAAGATTTCAAGCCCAAATATTTGGATCAACATATGAAATGGGAAAATCCAGTTAGCCTAAGTAAGCCAAACTTACCACTGGATGTAAAGCATAATATTGTTGCATAGACTTTGGCATCAAGAAATATGTCCGCCTGCATGGAGACCAGAGGATGGGCCAAGAGAGATAACACTGCCTGAATGGATCCCCAGCTGTGAAGTTCCTCAGCACCAGACAGTGCTGATAGAGCTGCAAAATTCCTTCTCTAAGACAGCAGAACAAAAACATTTACATGATTCTGTAAAAAGAGAGAGAAAAAAATTCTCACAGATAACACTACTGAGAGACAAGTCCTATGGCTTCAATGCTTTTTATTTCTTTAACTGACACATTCTTTTAAAACTGGAATAACAAATAAAAAGAACTTCAACACAAATTGTCTGGCCTTTCCCAGAGAACCATAATAAATTCAAACAGTAAAGAGAAGAGCAATTAGTAGCCCAGCACATGTGCAGACTATCTGAGAACACTAGAAGAGCTTGTCTGGGTCTAGAGGCTGTGAAAACATGACTATTCTAGAGGAACACATTAGTGGGATGAACACTGGTTATGGAAAGAGCTGGTTCATTAAGGGCCAAATGGATTAATATGTGAGCATTACAGTCTGGGAATAAACTTGGGGTGGTTATCACAAGATGATTTTTAATGTTCACAGCAGGGAGCTTCAGGAATAGCTGAGGAGAGGATCAGAAAAGAGGCTGCTTCCATTTATGAAAGGAGCTATGACACAGCTGCCAGCAACAGCTGGGGATCAGAGTTACTGACCCAATAAGGCTCCTTGCAGGCCCTCACAAACACCAAACTTCCACGTTAAAAGGATCCTCTGCTACTCTGCAGGGAGTCAAATGCCAATAAAGACAGCACTGCCATGCACACACGGGGACAAACATGATTCTCGTGAGCTGTGGAGTCTCTTTGTCTGCGCACAGCACATTCCCAAAGTCTCCATGCTCTAAGGCTGACTGTGGCCTCTCCAAACACACATTCCTATGTCAGACTATTGTGGCTTGTGTTTCAGACTCTTCCCTCTCCTTCTTCACTCATTGTCTAAGACAGGGATGTTTCAGAGAACTGGAAAGGCCACAGAGATTGTATTTAAACTGAAGGGAAGTCTGGTAGAGGGAGAATGGGATTTAATAGTCCCTCCAGGGATCTGAAGGACCTTTAGGATGAAGCAGGAAAGCCACCAAAAACATGTAAACTGTTATTAGGAGTCAGGCCTGAATGGCTGAAAGTGATCAATATAGTAGCCAGGGATTAATAATGAGCGTTAAATTGGTGGTTATAAAAATAATTAAGAGCAAGAGATAAGGAAAGAACAGCCATGTTGTGGTCATAGAGCTGTTTTAGATTCCTGAGAAGTGTGAACAAAAACCAACTAAACCAAACAATCCCCAAATACAATATATTTAAATATCTTGAATAATTTTTGTAAAGATTTTTGAAAGTCAGAAAGCAGCAAAGGAAACTTTTGTGGAAAGCTATCTCATAATAGAATGCAAAGAATACACTTAAATTGCTATTTTCTGTGTGCTGACAGATTTACGATACTGCTACACAGATTCCAGGAACAAAATATGGGAACAGCTTTTTCAGGAACAGCTCATATTGGTTCAATGCATATCTTAAGAAGCTGCAGCCAAGTGGGGATTAGAGAAGCAGAAACAGCACACAGACATTCATTAGGGTTTTTTTAACTCTTAAACAAATGAGGGATTAGTCAGTTGTTTCCTAGAGAGAACCTGAAGAGGGAGCAAAATACCATTGTGTTTTTCATTGAGAATTTTTTCATTGCATTCTCCTAAGCTGTCCCATCAAGGAATCAGATATATTTCCCTCTCCCTTCAAGCAAATCACCAGAGTTCAGGAGAGCAGCAGGATCATACTCTGAATACCCGGCTCAAACAGAACCTTGCTTCCAGCTAGGCCTTATCCACGGAACTTTCCCTTACCAAAAAAGATACTAGCAAAGAATCATGGCATAAATCCCCTTCGATTTTATTCATGTGAGAGATCTTCAGAGGGTCAGTCAGGACACAGTGCCCCAGCAGTGAGCTATTTTCTGTGCAAGTATTCAGAGTACAAAGGGCTCCATGGCTACCAGAAGGATGTAACTAAAGTGACAGGACAGGAGTCAGAGACCTTAGTTTCCATTAGGAGAGGATACTCACTTTCTATCCCACCTTTACACATTTCAGAAACAATGAGACTTTTAGCTGTTAAAACAGACGTGATTTATGCATTTATTAGGACAGAAGAAAAGTACAGGAGAGCATCTAGAGGATTTAGCACAAAAATAACTGAGCAGCATAATAACAGACGAAATTTAAAAGTGAAGTATGAAGAAACTTACTGCAAAGAACTGTTGAAGACAACTCAGCCATGAATGGGTTTTTAAATGGTTGTTACCTTCTGGACAAATGATTTTAAAATAAGTGCAGATCCCCGCCTTTTGTTCTGCTTCTTGTGCAGTTCAGGACAGATTAATGTTTAGCAGCAGAGAAGAGAGAATATTATGTTCTTTGTGTATCTTGAATTTAGTTTTGTTCAGTACACTTCCTAAGCAACAAAAAGCAAAAAAGTCTGGGAATATTACGAAGGCAAAAAAATTGACATCATTTTTTAAAAAGCCTTAGAGACATGTCCTAACAGTATAAGAAAAGCATCTTCAACAGTAGTAGTTTGGATTAAGTATTCTCAGAGCTCTGAAACTCCATGCTTTAGGAATATAAACTCATCCTGGGTAGTTTTTTGTGTGTGCAAAACATCCAGCATTGATCACTGTCAGAAACAGGACTAAACCCCTAATCTGGTCTGATAACATAAGGCATCAATAGAACACTTGACATGTACCTGAAGTCAGATGTAAAAAGAAGCAATGAAGCTGGGCTATTAAAAACTGATTCTAAAACTACCAGCCAGGTGATTACTTGGTGATCAGACCCATGAAAACTGGACACAACAGGCAGCAAAACAAGCATAAGAGCCTTACTGGGAGGAAACCCACCTCTCCAATGACAGGAACACCCCATGTGTTCTACCACCTGCAGCAGTGACTTTCCTCTCAATGAAGAAGACTATGAAGAAGACAATCCATGAATGTGTTGTCTTGGGACCTGGTCAGGCTTCACATTCAACAGCTCCTCCTGCTGCTCTACACAGAGCCCTCGTAGCCCTGCAGAGAACTGGGCCTACACTTACAAGCATTAAGCCTGCCAAAGCACACCAGTTTCATTTCTGTGGGAGAGTGAGGATAAATTCACCAGTTTATGGCCTTATTTCTATTTATGTCATAAAAGATTTCTCCTTTGAAAATTCTAAGGTAAGCAAAACTCTTATCTTTAAGACTCTCATGTGATTCACGGGGCCATACCAGCACTCATATTTCATGAAAGGTCCTCCTGTCTGGCCTATACCTTAGACACAAAAACTGCATAGGCTTTCATAAATTACATTAGATTAGCCTATCATCATTACATAAGGAGACCCAACCATACAAATCTCCTTGCAAAAGGACTCTTAATTTTTAGCTTTTCTCAGGGCTAAGTTGATGCTTTGGAGACTTATTTCACAATATCTGAATTTCGGCTGTTGCAGAGGTACTTCTCATTCTATAGCTTGGATTATTCAGAAGACAACATCCCATTTGATCTGTAAATGCAAGGACAGTAATCCTTGGCTCCCACAGATACACAAAGCAAATGTGTTATCAATGTAGGTAATTGTCATCCCCTCTGAATAGGATATTCCTGAAATTCTTCCAACTGTTTGATTCATTACAAAGCAAAAAAATTTAATGGAAAATGTGGTGGTTTTGACCAATTATTTGCCATCCAAAAGTAGAAACTGAGGCCAGTAAAAATTACTGTTATTGTAGCATGTTTTTTGTCAGATGGAATCAGACTTTCAGACAATGTTCAAGGACATTTATTATACCTCTACTATTTTACACTTTCCAGTAAACTGTGGCAGACTCCACAACAGCATGAGACTAGCTCTAGAGTTAAAAACGTAATGGACTTGATAAAAGAATACCCTTTCATTTGCCTTTCAGTTCTTGAATCTCTAAAGTTAATTTTTAAGTTCTTTTCCAAAAGAAACACCATTATATTTTTAAGAAAAGCTGAACTTCGGAAAAATTGCTGGGTCCTGAATCTTCCAAATGTGAATGTCCTTGTGGGTTAACTTAATTAACTTTGTCCTTGAACTAAAAAAGTTCCTTTTTTTTTTTTTTTTTTTCAATTATTATCTTGAATCGCCTCTCTTTTTGGCCTACTTTCACTATGGGAATTGGTTGATAAGGATTCAGAATTATTTTTCTGATAGTAAACCAGAAGTTGATGCAGTTCCATCCTAGGACAAGTCTTACATTCAGTCCTTTCTTGCTATTCCATGCTTCAGTGCAAATTACCCAAACTTCATGCACCTATGTTTTGTACTCACTACTCCTCTGTACTCATCCAAACAAGATGCCTCTGTTGTGTTACTCGTCTCAAACCACCACGTGATTACAGAGAAGTTGTATCCCACACATCTTATTCTGAGATCCAAGATCTTACTCTGATCTTACTCACCAAGATCACAAGACATCAGTCCACAGGCAGCTACTGGGGCAAGTGCTTGAGCAGCGCAACCCCGTGTCCCAACACAGTGAAGGCAGCCATTGAGTCAATATTCTCAGCTTGTTTTAAGTTGACAAAAAGTGAACCCTGGATCTTCTTATCTACCCAGCTCCCCACTGGCCAGATGAATGACAGAGATCTCTACCTCCCCCAGTCTTGGGGACACTTCATCATACAATAAATGGCTGCTGAATAAACCTCCATGCCTGAGACATAAAACCACAGCATCAAAGAATGGTCAAAGTACTTTGCTACTTTCACACCTGTTAAACTCATCAGTAAATTTATCACTCGGTAGCCATGGCATTATAATGGTTGTGCAATTGATTCAGCTATGAAAGCTTGGCAATCTCCCAGCTGCCCTGCTTTGCACTCTGGCTGGATTGGCTGCTGTCTCTACCTGTGCCTCCTGTCATTTCTTTAACAGCTCACTGCGATGCTGAGCAGGCAACCTGTGCCTAAGTGAAACCTACAACATCCTGGCCAGGCAATTCTCACTACTTGGCACTTAAAGAGACATTCCTACGTCCCTTAGTGCCAAGTAGTTGCTTTCACAGCCCTACCAAACTCACTCTCCAAAAACACAGGAACAGCAGATACGGAAAGAATTCCAAGTTCTGCCTTCCTCTGCTAAGATCAAATCCTTCAACTGCCACTCTATACACTGGCTGTGGAAAATATTTCTATGTCCCATTTATAATGGGACAAATAATTTGTCTTTATAAAACAGGAATGGGACAATACAGCAGCAGTTCTTTTAAATTTGGGAATAGTTTTTACCTTTTCACTAATGGCAATTAAGCATTGAATGCAATCCAGATACTCAAGTCAATGTAACACTTGTCATTAAAAAAAAAACTACAACATTGTCAGAGACAACTGCATGGGCAATAAATACACTGCCACAAGAAATTACCAAAAGCAGTCCTTAAAATAAAACCAAAAATTGTTTGGTAAAATAATACACAAAAGCAGATGCTAGGCCAATATTTAGCTTTGTCTTAAGAAGGAATATATAGTGACCCTTAGGAACTGCAGCATCTCAGAGACTGCCCTTGCAGCTGTTCAAAGCAGTAGCAAAATTGGCTTTCCTGTCTTAGACTGTATAAAACACAACAAGCAGTAAACATTAGGGGCACGCCATTCATCAGGCATTTTTATTTCCTTTTCAGTCTCTAATGCTTTCCAACTTTGTTCCTTACCTGTTTGGGTGAACAGGTTTCTGTCTTCCCCCAGAACAGCCTGTAAAAGACATCATAAATGCAAGGCCAGCAGTATATTCCACATGACAGAACTTGTACCATAACAGTGTTGAAAAGTAACCATAAACCCATACGCTTGCCACTGTGGAATATTCCTTTCTGAAGGACACTACCATAAAAAACTTTTCAAGCCCAGCCCAGAATAACCCTTTCATCTTTATAAACTGGGCTTTGAAAAACCCAGGAAGAGATACACCTTTCTCCCAAACAATTTCAAAGGCAAAGATAAAATCAGAAGAAAATAACAAAAAAAAGCAGATTTTCTGAACTGCTTCAGTACAATTCAGAAGTCATAATGGTGCAAATTAGTCAGTACTGCTTTGTGATGAGGTAAGATTTATGACTCAGGCCGTAACTCAAACTGTTTCTTAAAACCAGCTCACACCACCATGACTCCAGCGCAAATCACAGACTCCCCAATGCTGGCACAGTTTGCTGATAACCAGCAACAGCTCAGGCTTGTCCCACTTCCACATGATAAGGGGATGAAAAGAAGCCAAGGTACTCAAGCTGCTCAGGGATGAGGTGATGACTTCCACAAGAAATGGGTTCTAAGTTATTTGTCAAAGACCAAACCAGAAGTTTAGCACAGAGTTGAGAAAAAAAATCACATATTCTCCTGAGTTCCCATAATGCAAGGCTACCTTTTTTCTTTTATTTGCAGTGTCCCTCTTAAAGAGATCTTAAAGAGGCCTCTTTCGACATGTTTTCTTTACTGTTGGACTTGACACATTTGGTTTATGTTTCCTTCCTTTGGGACAGAATTACAGAGAGTTACACCCAGAATTATGATTGCGAAATAACTATAGTTCCAGTGTGTAATGGCCTGAGCTAGTAAAAAAGGCAAAGGTATTCCAGGTGTAACCACAGCGAGTAAGTGGAAGACTAAAACATGAGCCTTCTAGGCAAACCACAGCAAGGCAAATAGTCTAATGAATGTTAATGTATGTAGAAAAGTATAGAGCACTGAAAGTGCACCCTGAGTCATTTTAGTTTGCTCCAGCAATTCAAACCCACAAGGCCAGAAAAGCCCTGCCCTTGTCTTCAGCGTTGCCTCTGGAAGTCTCACAACATACTCTGTCCTACACAGGAAGTCATATGGAGGATTTCACACATACACTGCAGATGCCACATTTAGCAAAGAAGGCAAAAACTTCACTATTAGTCTGTCCTATCACAGAGCATTTCAAAAAGTAAACACTGGGCACCTTGAACAACACCCTTTCCTGCACCTTCTACTTTACTTACAGGTCAGCTCTTGCCACCGTGTTGCTCCACCCTTAGTAATGCCCAAATGGGCTCAAACAGGAGAAATCCTCTCCATTCGAGATACCTCTTTTTACTGGTGAAAACACATCTCCTAACCTACTGTCTTGTTATCTCAGGCAGAACCTCTGCTTCCACTAATAATACAGCATGGAAACCCACTAATACTGTGTTTGTATAATTTACACCTTCAGGAAAGGGTATTACATCATGACTGCTGGCGGCCAGTCAAACTGCCGATATCTGCGTGGTCAGATGTAAGGCTGAGAAGATAACAGTTCATTTTACAGACTGATTTTAGTATACTAATCTTTAGAAATGAAAAGCTCAAAGGTTGAGTATTTTCCCCGAGAGCATTACTTCCTTACTTCAGAAGTTTAACAAAAACCAAACCGATTGTCTTGAATTAAGTTGCAGTTTTCAAAAACAGCTTCTTGGAAAAAAAAAAAAAAAAACTGAAAAAACCCTGAAAAAAACATTGCTGCAATGTCCCTCCACATGCATCGGAAGGGTTAACTGTGAAACACAACATGCAGTTCTCAGAAGGCAATGTATGTATTTAAAAGGCAAAATGCAACAGAAATTAAGAGAGCTACAGATGCCTGAAGTTTGCGTTCTGTGAAGAAAGAGAGAACCTCAGAATAGATGTCAGTGGGCATCAGTCCACATCAAGTGCTTAAAGAAGCTTAAGAATTTACACTGCTGCTATTTCTTAGAGCAGCTTAAAAGGTGCTTTCAGCTCCCTCCTTCTTTAAAGATAGGAGAGACCTGTGGTCCTATCACGAGTCTTGTGATATTAGGTTACATCTGGCCCTTGGAATCATCTAAGACACAGAAGCCTTACTAAATGAAATTCAGTCCAATCATGGTAAAAAGTCTAAAAATGAGAGTGAAAGGCACCATGAAGGTTCAAAACTAAACAGCAAATAAAAGAAACAGAGGATGCCTTTAGTTTTAAAAATAGTATTTTTCCAGTCAGCCTCATAATGATGGGAGTCTGACATGATTTGAGATTTGAGTTGGGCAACAACAGCAGAATTCAAAGCCAATTTAAAGTGGTTTCATTGCACAATTTTCCTCACTCTTCATGAAGTACATGAGTTTATCTGTATATCATAAGCAAAACAGTTTTACTGTGGCCAGTGAACTGTCAATAAGATTACAGCATAAATGGTTAAAAGTTTAAGAATGCATATTTTGTATATACCTTGTGATGAAGTCTTAGAAACTGCACAAAACCTGTGCCTTGTGCTCTAGACACCATGAGCTTTGGAAGGCAATGCACTGCCTGAACAAGGGAATGATGATTTCTGAATGTTCTTGTGAATTATGTGCAAAATTCTGCCATCAGAGGAACCCTTGATATATTTTACAGTCCTCACTCCTTTGTGCTTCATGTTGACACTTCACATGAGCACTGCTCCATGGGCAATTACAGGGGCACACCTACACCAGTTCCAGCACGGCATAAAGGCACACACAGAAAAAAAAATGTTTTTCAAATGCCAGACAGTGGAAAATTCTCAGTTTTAATGTCCATAGTTAAAGCAAACAGTTCAACCCTTGTGAACACTGGACATTATTACAGTGGGCTTTTCCAACAGCTCTTCCTCCTCCTTGCCAAGGAGAGAGATGGCAGTCATGTCTGGAATTCATCATTTAAATTCTGCTAGGAAGCCCGCAGTGTGTGAATCTCTGTAAGTCCCTAAAAAGAGGCTGTAGCTAAGTGGGGGTCAGCCTCTTCTCCCAGGCAACCAGTGACTGGAAGGGAGGACACAGGCTTAAGCTGAGCCAGGGGAGGTTCAGGTTGGACACCAGGAAGAATTTCTTCAAGGAAAGGGTGACTGGGCATTGGAATGGGCTGCCCAGGGAGGTGGTGGGGTCGCTGTCCGTAGAGGTGTTTAAGACTGGACATAGCACTTAGTACCAAGGTCTAAATCACACGGTGGTGTTCATTCCATAGGCTGGACGCGACGACCAGAGGTCGTTTCGGCCCTCATTGACCCTGTAACTCCGTGATTCCGCCCTCATTGACCCTGTAACTCCGAGATTCCGCCCTCTGCTCCCGCCCTCACGGCCCCGGGGCGGGGCGCGGCTCCCCTACGTCACTGCCCAGGCCCCGCCCACCGCCCCGCCTCGGCCACGTGCGGAGGGCGCCGCGCGACCCTTCCTCCCACTTGCGCTGTGCGCATGCGTCCGCAACTCCCGCGCCCCGCTTCTGCGCGCCGCCTTAGCACCAGAGTGACGTCTGACGTCACTCCGCCGGGATTGGACGGGAGAGGGGAAGGAAGGAAGGAAGTCCGGGGGCCCGCCGGTCGCAACCTACCCCACTACCCGCCGGCGGCGTGACGTCACTGACGGACAGACAGCGCAGCCAATCAGAGGTCCAGAGACCGGCACTTGATTGGTTGTTGCGCCGGAGAGGCGGGCCGAGGGCGCCGGCAGGGGTTGGTTGCGGCGGTGCCGGGTTACATAGGGCGGAGTACAGCGTGTCCTTGGGCGCAGACTGAGCGGGAGGTGCTGCAGGGCGGTCACTGTGTCTGAGGGCGCAGCGGGGCAGCCGGGCAGGCAGGTGCGGATGGATGGCCGGGCTGCGGCTGGGCCCTGCGGGGCGGGGAGGGCCGGGAGGGG
>VWZT01008422.1:349966-388283 GCA_013397055.1 Pachycephala philippinensis
GGGAACGGGGCGAGCGGGCGTTGTTCTCGGCCGTCCTGAGCGCCGTTCCCGCCTGCCGGGGCCGCGGCCTGAGGCGGCGGCTGGGGTGCGGCGGAAGGTCACCGTGGGGCCGGGCGGCCCCACCGCGGGCGGGGGCCTGAGGGGACGCTCAGGGCCTGGCTGGGCGCGGGTAGAGCCGGAGCCGGGCGGCGCGGGCGTCCTTGGGCGCTCCCGCCTCCTCACGCGTGGCTGCCGGCGGGACCCCGGGGTCATCCCGGGTCGCGGTGACAGCCGGGTGCCCTCTGCCCTCCGGCCCTGCCCAGGTGCATGGCTGGTGCGCTTTTTCAGCTGCAGAAGAAAAGCCTGCCAAGAGTCTTGCGCTTTTACACGAGGTCGTTCATGATTAGGAAACTCTCCTGTCACAGCTATATGAGCTATACATAGCAGTTGTGTTAAATTTGTTCTTCCGAAATTATCCCCGTACCCTTTAAATGCTGTGGGGCAATCAGTTTGTCCGAGGGAAGGTTTTTTGTGCCCTTCAAGCACGTTTATCAGCTTGATACCTTTTAGGCAGTCTGGTGATTCCATACTGATCTTCAAGCCCAGGAGCTGTAGCTTGTGGGTAGAAAGCGTGCTGGAGAATTGCCAGATTCACGGGCTGCATATGTTGGTTCTGTAAACCAGCGGGACTTTTTTTAAAGTTTCGGCTCAATCGATGACCTTGAGGTTGCAACACTGACCCGTGTGTGTGTTCTTGGCCTAGTATTGACAATGGGAGACGTTGAGAAAGGCAAGAAGATCTTTGTCCAGAAATGCTCCCAGTGCCACACAGTCGAAAAGGGAGGCAAGCATAAGACTGGACCCAACTTGAACGGCCTGTTCGGACGCAAGACCGGACAAGCTGAGGGTTTCTCCTACACGGATGCTAATAAGAACAAAGGTAAACTTAAAGCTGCCCTTAGGGGACAAAAATATTCAATTATTCGTGATAGTTTTAAAAATCTGCCAAAAATTGAGTGGAGGACCAGAACACAAATGTTTACTGTTTTGAACTTGTTAACTATCTTCTTTTTTTTTTTTTAACCTTCTTTTAGGTATCACCTGGGGTGAGGATACTCTGATGGAGTATTTGGAAAATCCAAAGAAGTATATTCCTGGAACAAAGATGATTTTTGCGGGTATTAAGAAGAAGGGCGAGAGAGCAGATTTAATAGCATACCTCAAAGTTGCCACTGCAAAGTAAAAGTTATCTGCTGCCTTATTTATTTCACAAAGGAGATGGCAATGGAAATGTCTGTGATGAGATTGGTTTTTAAACTTTCTATTTTTACATGTACTGTGTCTAACCTTAAAATCTGTCTCACCCATCAGATAACTTTGCTCACGGTGGGTCACTGGAGTACACACTTGTTTGGCAGCCATTAACTTAACAAAGACTATGTAATTGGGTTCAGTCATCCTTGATCATAAATATTAAAAAAAAATAAAGAAACATTTCCTGCCTCTTCATTGTTTTAAAAAAATATGTAAATGATCAAATGAGTAATTGTCAGCAGCATAATAGCTTTGACAGCTCAGCTCTTTAACATTAAAAAGCAGGGTGGTTTTTGGTATCTTCCACCATACATCTTCTGTTACATTAACAAGACAACGAAGACTATTAAAAAAAAAACAATCCCAATACAATATTTTTCTAAATTTAATCAGTGCTAGGTGTTGCAATATATATTAATCTGTCTAAAGCTTGTGATAAAAACGCATTTCATCTGATTTAAGTACTATTTGGGAACTGGCAGTTGTGCCTAGCCACTTGTCTTTTATCTAGGGGAAGCATGTTACCTAATTCATCCAGACTTTGACAACTTTGCATGCACCTATAGAGTATAACTCCCCTTCAGAAACACCTCCAGTTCTGACATGTTATTGATGCCCTTTGCTCAGTAAATCTTCTGAGAACAGCCATTCTTAGTGTAAGAGAAAAATATCCTGTTCTGGGAATACAAGTGCTGAAGGCCAAGCTGAGAGTTATTTAATCTTCTTAATTCAGCAGAAATGTTCACCTAAAACCTATTGTTACAGGCAGTTTCAGATGAAGGGATACAGGAATGAATGTGCTGGTAGACAAAAAACAAGACAAAAACAATCTGTCTTCCTCTGTGCCTGGCTGTAGTCAATGTCATTACTTCTGAAGGTTCTGTTTCGCACATTGTAAAGCAGTATTTTTAATGTTTTAACTGCATTTTTTCATACTAAGTTGTTCAGAAGAATGTATTTACTGTGTACCAACAGTTAGGCATAATTTGGAGCAATCAATACTGTAAATTAAAAAAAAAAAATTAAAAGTCTTGCTTGCTGTATGTGTATGAAATTAAGTAAAAAACAGTGGGAATGCAGACCAAAGTTGGGTGCCCAGATTTACATCATTAGGAAACAAGACAAAAAAAAGCTCCACATGCAAAAAGGTAAATGCTGATTGAGTTGGTGGGGGAAGTACAAATGTGGCAAAGTTAGTATTTTGGACCAGAGCCATCAAAGCTCAGTGATGTGCTGTTTAACAGCATTTCTGCTGTGCTTCCAGACTGAGATGGGAGAAAACTCAAGGTAACTTAAACGCTGTGGCTGTGCTGTAGAATAGGCTGCATTTGAGTTGTATGAAGTAGTGTACTTAATGGTGGAATTGCAGAGGGCTTTACTCAGAGTAAATGAGTGAAAAGATTAAGATTACTAACAGTGGTCTCAGTGATTGCTACCATATGTCTTGTGATTATTTTTTCTTTCCAGACTAACCTGCAAACAGCATTTCTTGCCATTATGGATACAGGATTAACCATAGCAGTTTTTTTACTAAACGCTTCAGAGAGAACTTCAAATTGTAGTAGTCTATTACTGTTCCAATTTTCAGAAGTGGTTTGTCATAGCACTTCTGTGGCTATGCAGAACTTCGTTTTTTCCATGCCAAAATCCCAATAGAGAGGTTGTAGATACAGAATGTGGCTGTACCCAGCTCTACAGTCTTCTGAGATGATGATGGTGAAGAGAGTTGTGCATTGAGAGAGTTGTGACACTTTGTTCTGCTAGCACCTTTATGAAAGAAGACTTCGTGATCTCCAAGCTGCTCTTATTTACAACTTTTTTCTTCTTCAGATCAATTAGGGAAGAGGATTTTTCAGTAACGTGTGGTATTTAATTCTACACAGATTACAATTAACAACAAGTAAGTTACGCATCATCAGGAAAACTTTAGGAGGAAGCAGAGTGATCCTTTGCCCAAATTAAACGGGACACAATTTAGCTTGGCTCTTCTGTCTGTACAAAGACAAGTGTAACGTCTTCTACGTAACACTGAAGAATGAGAAAATATAACTTTAATTGTAGACTGTGCTTGCCTCCTTGTTTACATTTTAGGGAAAAGACCATTCCGACCTTTAAAATTTCTTCTTTCTGTGTATACAGCCCTAGACAGCAATGGCTTAAAAGTTTTGTTACAGTAGGTAACTAGCAGCTATTTGCCACTGGAGAAACAATACTATGATGTTTCTACTACTGGATAAGGAAATATTGAAAGGGAAAGAGGTTAGATTATCACTTGTGGGAAGTGTTACTGCAAGGGCTTGGGTGGGTTCTTTGCAGAGTGGGAAAGAGGCATCAAGATCAGATATATAATCAAGATTTAATTGTTTCCTAGTTTATATTATAGAGGAGTGGGGTTTGCCTTTGTTTTGTGACGTACCAAGTTTAATGTTTTTCATTCTGACAGTGATAACCAGTCTAGACACCTGGTATTTCAGTGGTTCCTTTACAGTTCCCAATTAGGGAATCAAAGCACCACTGCCAAACATTGCACCATCCCTTAAAAATTGTTCTTGGCTAGTAGTTCACAGCTTTGATGGGGCATGCCTTTTGAAACTGATCTTGTGATATTTTCACATGTAGTTATGCAAATGAATGAAGATTGTTAATGACTGGAAAAAAGGTAAAATTGAAAAGTACACCTTTTCATAGTATGACTTCAAAATAAGTAGGATACTTACAAAGTATCCTACGAAATTTATTAGTTGTACATCCAATTGAAATTTAGTGATGCAGAAGCTCTCTTGTTTGTTTAGAGTCTTAATTCAAGTGTAACCACTCTACAAACAACTTGGGAAAGTTCCACTTGTTGCTGCGTGTACAACTATAAATAATTGCTTCAGTTAAAGATCTGTTCATTTTGATAGATCTAGTCTTGTATGGGATTATGTAATACTTTCTTTGATATAAAATACAGCATCAGTTTCGAAAAGCATTGTGATACATGAGCCTCCTGTTCACAGGGAAGAACAAAACCAGCTAATAGGCAATAATTAGATGTTCTAGTCTCTCATGTATATCAAAGCCCACTGAAATGCACACACTTACCTCTGTAGCAAGCCTTGTCATTTGCCTTTTATCCAAAACACATCCTAAATCTCTTCCAGGCCCAAAGCCAACGGAAGTCTGTTTTGCTACATACAGGATGAGTTGAACCATTTCAAACTGATGTCTTGAAAACCAGGTTGTTCTGGGAGGTGAGCAGCCCAGAGCTAGCAGTAGGACATGTTAACCCTGGGAAAGGGTATGAAATTCTGTCCCTTCCCAGTGCTGCAATTGCTGAGTCAGGACTCAGGTAGCTGTCGCTCTGCTCATGATTCAGAGCTTGCATGTAAGTACTTGCATGCTTTTACCCAGGATTGTTCTCGTGATCTGAAATACAGAAAATAGGATGGTCGCCTTTTGAATGATTGCTTTCTGCTTAGAGGTCAGTGTCACAGGAGGTAAGAGAAGTGGGTGGTATTTGCTTCTGTAACACCGTTCAGGTTCACATCCTCAGTTTCCAGAAGGCTGCAATAACCAACAACCTGAACCTGTGTGCTGGGAAGATTTCTATGCCTCTGTTGAAGCTGTCATTATGCAAAAGGAAAGCCAGAAGGAAAATCGGCAAAAGAGGGACTAACTATAGCACGGTGTTCAAAACACATACCTGGGAGTAGAGGAGGTGTGTTGTCTCCAGGTTATTTATGCATTTAATTTTAAACAGTCTTGGATAAAAATAAATCTGGCAGTGGAGATCAGAAGTCATTACTCTGCTGGTTTTACATCTCATTAACGCTGTTCAATGCAGCTTGCTTATGCAATGTGAGCCACTGCCTTTTTCCTTTCAGAATCACCCACTCTCCAGATCCATCTTCCCTTTCCTCCATGTGTTAAAGCGTATTTTTGTGTGTAAGTCTGTGCTGTCCCTGTCTTACCCCACTAGCAGTCTTCTGGTCATAAGCACTCAAATGAAAAGCTGTTAGCAGAAATACTGAGCTGTATTCTCACCCTTACAATAACCCACAAAAATTGACTTCTGATGGCCCCATTCAGTTGTGAGTGTCTGGTGACAATTCCTTTTTAAGATGTCTCATGGTTCTTAAGATATGGGACATTGCCTTTTATTGGTGTTTTCTAATTCTAAATTTTTAATAGAGCTAACTAAAGCAGGTAGTTTTATGTGGCTTTTACCTGCACTATGCCTCAGGGATTTTTTTTAGTATGAGATACAGCATGATTATATGAGCATTCCCTGATATATAGGCCTTCCAGACAAGAAGAAAGATGCACGTACACTGCATTTTAAAAATACCATCGTTGTCACCTATGTATCACTAGTACCCTCAATAATCTGGTGCTCTTACTTACCCAGATTTCACTGCAGGAATGTTTCTACATTGACTGTAACCAACCTTTCCCTGAAAGTATTTTGCACATTTCTACTTCCGCTGTTGATTTTTTGTTTTGAGAACAGAGAGGAAAGGAAATCAGATTTCTCCATACCTTACCATGTTTCCTATAAGACCCTGTCATTTTATTTCCGGTTATTCTGTCAGTTTATTTGATATTGATCACAGAATCACTGAACCATTTCAGTTGAAAAAGGCCTCCAAGATCATCGAGTCCAACCCGTGACCAACCACCACCTTGTCAGCTGGACCATAGCACTAAGTGCAAATTATGTCCAGTTGTTCTTGAACACCTCCAGGAATGGTGACTACCACCTCCTTGGGTAGTCCATTCCAATAGACTTAACAACCCTTTGCTTGAAGAAATTCTTCCTGATGTCCAACCTGAGCCTCCCCTGGCACAGTGTAAGGCTGTGTTCTCTCTTCCTGTCACTGGTTGCCTGGGAGAAGAGGCTGACCCCCACTTGGCTACAACCTCCTTTCAGGCACTTGTAGAGACTGATAAGGTCTCCCCTGAGCCTCCTTTTCTCCAGGCTGAACAACCCCAGCTCCATCAGATTTCCATGTGGGACTTGTTCTCCAGACTCTTCACCAGCTTTGTTGCCCTTCTCTGGACATGCTCCAGCACCTCAATATTTTTTCTTGTAGTGAGGGTCCCAGAACTGGACACAGGACCTGAGGTGCAGCCTCACCCGTACCAAGTAGAGGGTACTTCTCTACTTCAAAAATCAAACATTCCTCTGTTCGAATATTAGATATTAGATCTATATTCCTTCCAGTGGTATTTTAACAGGAAAGGTACCACGTTTTCAATTCCACAATTTTTTGCCATAGTGAATGATTTTAATTCTAATTCTCATGTATAAATTGTCACTGGTTAGCTTGCCCATCTGGTCTTTTCTTCATTTCAGATGTTACTGTTAGAATTTATACTTTTCGTGTCTGAACTGCATGCAGCTTCTTTTACTTTACTATTCAAATGTGGTCTTTATTAAGACATCACTTAACTCTATAGTGGACTCTAAAAGGTTACCAGATAAAAACTTTACTTGAAGAATCCTTCTGCATTGTTTCGTTTGGTTTTTTTTTTTTTTTTCCCTTTAAATTCGCTGAAAAAGGTTCAGTTTCAACTGGATACCTAAGAAAGTCTTTTCCTGTGATCCTCAGAAACATGTTTCCAAAAAACAATGACGGAAGTGCTGAGAAACGTCTTTAACTGGCTGTGTTTGAGCAGTTTCTTGCTTGCGCTCAATGAACAGCAGAGGGAGCCAATGCACCAAAAAAAGCTGCAGAAGAATTGTGACACGCTCTTGAAGGTAATTTTGAAAAAAAACCCAGACAGTTTGAAAGACAAATTTCATTTGTACACAAGGCAGTTTTAATGCAAGTGCACAGCAAAAAGCGCTGGAGGTGATTAGTACAGCTGAATGCAACGATACGTCTGCAATAAGTCTGTGGTACTCCAAAGTCTTAAACAGATTCATGTTTTATATTTCATCAGGCGTGCTCAAGTTTGAAATAGCCTGTATTAAATTTCAGCCTATTCAAATGGTAAAGGATTCAGCTAGAAAACACAATGTTTCTTTCTGACTGCTCAAAAGAATCTTAAATCAAAGGTGGCAATCTCTAATGCATATTCTGGCTTTGTTCCTACTGTGGAGCTCACTTCGATGTTGTCAGTTAAAGTATTAAGCTTGAAATGGATATACAGGTGATATAATTTCTCCACTAGTTAGGCAGAAACATTGTGACTTTTGTTACCAAAAATGCACTTTTAAATCTGTTTTTAATACTGCTTTATGGATGGTGCTTGGTGATAGTCTCAAATTACCCTGAAAATCATGTTTTGCAATACATGTGTATCTAAATACTAGCATTGATACTATATAAGGTCCTAGGAGAACTAATATTTGTAACAGTTAGTTAGAATTTTACTTAGCAGGGATATTTCTCGTGAAGATATCATTGTTAATTTAACCGTCAGTATGGATTTTCTGGCACATGCCAGACCATGAAACCTTTGCAACTCTTTGAAAGACCATGCTGCCTTTTGTCCTGTCAGTTCATGCTCAATGTGTATGTTACAAGTTAAGCTTGTTTTGCAGTGCTTAATTCTATCAGGAGCAGTCTGATCAGACATTAAAAATTTAGCTCATATATGTGTTTGCTCTCACTCTGAATTCTCAGAAAGATGGCATCTCTCTGTACCAGCATCCAATGACACATCAGAAAAAAGTCCCCACAGAGAGATGCAATCAAAGGGACAGCTTGGCAGTTGAAAGATACTTCCACATCAGAAAATCTATCAAAAACATTGGGCAGTCTTCTACAAATGAACTGGATCATAGGATAGAAATCAAAATGACACAAATGAAGCAAAGAAAGGGGAAGCAAAGTGGAAATTGAACAAGGTTAGTACAGGGTGACATATTACGTGTTCAGCAGGGACAAAGAATGCACCTGTGCTTTCACCTATTGAGGTAGGTATTGCAGCATGAAAGGAAAAGCAGTGGAAACCCAGAAGCAACAAAAACCAAACCTGCGTATCTTCAGTTGAAGGTTTAGAGGGGGTGGGTGTGTGTGTTCAGTGAGTATCTCTTTGGTTGGATGCCTTTAATTTTGCTTCAGCTAATTGAAGCCATCCAATTGAGGCTACCTGGCTCCAGCAGTCTGCACTTCACTTCCACTGGTTTTACTGATATATATCCCACGTTAGCAAATCAGCCAGCTGAGAAATGGTGTGATGTTTACTCAGTGCACATATCAAATGATGTTTTGCGGGGCTGTAAGCTCTGATTCTTCAGGGACACCAAAGCCTAATGGCCCCACTTATACAACATGCTTGAGTTACACTGCAGTTGATGGCATAACTTTAAATTTTGCTCCAGCTTCAGATCTTACCTGAAAAGTACAGGTCATTAATCTTTAGTAGATGCAGTGAACATACTGTAGATAAAAAGGTAACGAGAAGGGGTCTAGCACAGGAGAGAGTGGTCATACAGTAGAGTCAGCATGAAAAAGAGCCTTTGTTCCTTAGCCAGAATATATAAAAAGTATTGATGGGGAGCTTGGCCTAAATTACATTTACATTGCTGATATATTTTATTTTAAATTTAAGGATGCTGGTTCTCTGAGCTGCTCTGTGCCAATCCAGAATGCAGCTGAAAGTCAAGTCATCATGAAAGTCTCCAGAAGTGAAGATAAAAAGCCCAGTGAATCCACATCTACTGCAGTGCCATCTGTCTGGCTCTTTTCCTGTCTGGCTCTTTAATACCAGTTTTCAGTTTCTAGGTAGTGCAGCCTGATGCTCTGACTGATCAGGTTAGCCAAATTTATGTTTTACTCTCAGAAAATGGTTTCCAATAATCTTTTTTTATCATCTCAAGATTTCAAGAAAACCATTCCTTTGCTAAAGCAGTTCGTTTTATTTTTCTCTTACAATCAAATCAATGCTGTGTATACAACTGGTGCTATTGCCAGGAAAGCAGGAGAGGGAAAGGTCCCCATGAAGGCTTCTCCTGCTGCCTGAGTGAGCTGGGATAACCCCCTCCCAGGGCTTCACACCATGACCCAAAGACAGCACAGTCCCAAGTTGTGCACCCATGACAGTTGGTGTATGGCAGTGTTTTTGCCATAGCTCTAGAAAGCCTTTCTGGGTGCCATGCCCACTGCTACTGTGGCTAAAAACGGGGGGATGGAAGGAGAGATAGAAACTGCTGTCAGTTTCTGCACTGCCATGTAGGAGTTCAGTCTGAGAGAGTTTCCAGTTTGGGATGGTGTTCCAAGAAATGTTTTTTCTCGCAGATTTATCTTAAATCTTGACCTTCCCACTGCCCATTACCAATAATGTCTGCTACCCCTCCCCTCCCCTCGGTGCAGCTCCTTTTCCTGCATGGCTGCAGCAGGAACTTCCAGTAACCAGGTCACAGACACTGGTTTGACTTCTTCAAAAAAGGGGGACAGTCTCCACTGATCTTCCAGGTGTGGGGAATTTTCTTTCTACTGTGTTAAAATTTCCAAATATCCTTTCTTTCTGACCTTAGGGTTACAGATTTTGGTTCTTACTTTAAAGAACAGCACAGGTTCTTAGGATCACTAAGAACAGTGAGTCAGCTAGTCTTTAGATTTCTCCAGACCTTTGGAGCAATCCAAGCACTCATCTGCTTAACTGAAAGAGTTGGGATCCTCATTTTTGGTGAGGTCTTCTAAGTTTTGCGGAGTGGTTTTGGTTTTTTTTCCTGGGTGGGTTGTTAGTTAGTTTGTTTGTTTGTTTGTTGTTTGCTTGTTCATTTGTTTTGCAAGAATTACTAATAGGTTTTAATTTAGAGAGTCTTTGAAAGGCCCAGCCAGTCCCTTCCTCATGGGAGAAGAATATAATGCCATAAACATGAGGACTTTCCTTTTATTTTCCTATTTGTCTATCTGCTTGAATTTGACCCTGAGGGAGTTCAAATGCAGGGTAATTTTTGGGAAAGCACTTCTTATTACTTCATCTGCAGAAGTTCACTTTATTGGTGCACATCATATGCTCAATTTCTCTTTATTTATGGACCTAATGTGATATGAGAGCTTGTAACTTCACTGAAAGTAATAGTAAATATCAAGTGTACATTTTATGACAGCACTCGACATTAAAAGGTTTCAGAGACAGATTTCTTAACTTTCAGTAGCACAGATGCTTAAGTCTAAACAAAAGCTTTATAGTAGCACAATGAGAATCTTTAACTTGAAATTTCATATAAGAACAAGCAAATATTAATGAAATTCTGAAGTGTTTGATCCTCTGGTGACCCACCCTGCTTCCTTTTGCTGTCTACAGCTACTACAGCTACGTTTCTCCAGAGAATTAAATATATGGTTGTAGTGATTGCTAAAACATTCAGCCATCACATGCTGGGTTTACTCTATTTTTAAGAGACTTTCTGCATAAACGCTACAAGTTGTTAATTTTCTTTTATTTTTGTTTAATTGAGGGCCTTGTCTCTTTCTCACACACGTGGAGGGTGGAAGAGGAAAGAGGGGCTCATGAACTGACTGCTGTGTAGAGCCCTTTCCCATAACTGTAGATAATCCGTATGGGTGGGACTTTCTTCTTGTCTTGTGACTTGTTCATGCCTACAGAAGTCACAGAAGAGGAGACCTTCTCTCTTTTCATGAAGCCACCTTATAAAGGAAGGGGTGTTATTTTATTACCTAAGCCCATGTTTTCCAGTAAATGTAGGTAGAATCAGTCTGAGTTTGTACAGTCTTGTGACTTTCTCTGGTTTTTTGCAAGTTTTAAGTGGTGCAGGGGTTCTGTTTTATTTTATAAATAGAAGAGTTTTCACTACTCTCAGGAATGGTATCCACTTACAATTGTAAAATTATATGCTTTGAACTTTCTAGCTGTGGGAAAATATACATTTGTTTAAAATTTGCAAGTAGGTGGAATTTCTTCTGTCTTGCCAAGCTTTGCAGGAATTATATAGTGCTACAAGCATTTTCTAAGTATTTAATAGACTTTGGTGAGTTCAGTAATGCTGGGGCTTTTCTCTTATGCTTTAATTCATATATGAGACTGTGAACCTGCCAATACATAACTAATCCTAGAAAATGCAAGTGCCAGGAAGTCTACACAGCATGTATAAAGCATGTCAGAGGTGTGAACTTAACTGTTAATTTGTTGTCAGTCTCAGGAAACCCAAGGTCTTAAAACATCGCAGGTGTTGACTATAAATCAGTGTGGACATGTGTCTCACATGTCTGCCTAAAGTTTGGCTCCTACATCCACACTTCATTGGAGAGGATTTACTCTCCATATTTGCCTTGGTTTTATTTCCTTGCCGCCGTACCCAAAATGAAAACCTCATCTGGGGGAATTTCATGTGTATACACCACTTATTAGGGCATCTCAACGGGGGCTTGCAAGGCTGGTGTGCTTGTGTGTAGATATTTATTTATTTATTTATTTATTTATTTATTTATTTATTTATTTATTTATTTATTTTTATATTTATAGGTTTGGGCTTTTGTCTTTCAGCGTTGATTGCTTCTATGATTCTGTGTCCTTTCCTGAATTGTTTCTCTGTAGCTTCAAAGTCTGGCTCAGAAAAGCTTAGAGGCCAATATTTGTGTTCCTTGCTAGAATTCCACATTATGGAAGACATAGAGGAGGCAGCCCAGTAATTACATGGAAGTGAATGTTTTGCTGCTCTTGCCTTGAATCTCATATAGCAAGAAAAGCTAATTTAATGACTGAAGTAAAAACTTTGGTTAAAAAGACTTCCTATATGTGGAATCCTGGATAGTCCTAGAGGGATCAACTCTTCATCCTTCATTTATCCAGCATTAAATAGTCCATTCTGGATGAGCTTGCCTACCATGAATGGATGCTGAACTTTCCACCACCCTCAGCCCAGCTCCTTCTGAAAAATTGTGGTTTCCCTATTCTCTTTGAATGAAGTCTTGTCTTGGTTTTGCTCTGCTGTTTGCTCATTGATTACTATCTCAAATATATATATGTGTGTGTGTGTGTGTGTGTGTTCGTTTTTCTCTTGCTGCTTCACAGTTTATATACAGATAATAAGAAATTAAAAGTCTGCAGCATGTAAGTTACTTCAATAATGGTTACATCTGTGCATCAGATTCGATGCACTGAGGGATTGGGTTTTTTAAGTAATGATCCCTGCTAATTCAGAACTCATAAATAGGATGCAGGATAAAGGTATGTAGCCCAAGACAATGTTTTCAGCAATCCTGTTTTTGCAGCCCCTTTCCTCCTATTCAGATGCATTTTCTTGATTTGTGTCTGAAGCTCAGGAGGAAAATAATCAGCTTTTGTGGGATTTAGGCATTACAGTGCTTCTCTGTTTCTAAGCACTCAAGTAATAAAGGCTTTGTGAATTATCTCCAGCATACAGTATTACTATCTTTCCAAAATTGTCATTGCAGTTGAGTTTAATGGCTACTCTACAACTTAGAAGCAGCTATAAAAATCAAAAAGGATGGCACCACAGCTACAGACTGAAATCCAGAAAGCTGCAGTTCTCACTCCAAGAAAAATATCAAATGCATTAGCAGAACATGACTTCATTAGCAGCATTAAAAGTTTATGGGAAGGCAAGCTCTACTTTGGCAAATATTTCAGTGAATGACAACAACTTCTTGAATATTTCAACTAACATGCATTGACAGCTGGTTTAGGGCAGCACGTCTAAAAGCATTTAAGATTACAGCGATGTTCCTTAGTATAAGGAATTGTTACTGCACTAATTTTCTTCATTTTAAAAAGATATTTTGTAGAGTGTTTAGTGTATACTAAAGTTCATTTGTGACTATTAAAATTTTGTTTAGGGTTGACTCAGTTTTGGGACTGGGGAGGGTTGGATTTTTTCCTTCTGCTTCTCCTTCATCCTCACCTCTATACATGAAACCTACATAATGCTCATTAGTCCTTTCTTCAGCCCTGGCAGGATTTGTTGATGATCTCTTGTTTCTGTGTAGCCTGCAGTGAGTCCTCTCCTAGGCTGCTGCCACAGCTACTGCCATGCTGAGGTTTAGCTTTTGTGACATTATCCTTCTGGGAACAGTAGGATAGATTTCTTGGATTGCTGCAAGCCACCTATCTGAATAAGAATATATCACTCTGCAGTTCAAAGACTGGTATTGTTTCCTGAGCCAGCAAACCAATATTGATAATATTTCTTAGTTGTTCTGACAGGTTTTTTTTTTTCTCTTCAATCTCATGATTGTTAAAAGAATAGCTGCTATAATTTTGATTTAGGACAGCATCATTCAATGTTTCAGAAAATCAAGATCAATTTTAATTGGGCTTTTTAAATTATCTTTTACTTACAAGAGAAGAAAATCAAAGTGGGTAGAAATGCTATTGTGTCTCTGAGGATTTCTTGTTTACACTTGTAAGGCTTGATTCTCTCCTGTTTTATAGTGACACAAATGAGGCATAAATGTTAGGCACAATGAAAATCTAGTCTGGTGTAAATTCAGGGGGGGAAGGGAAAGAATTTGGGTTTAAGATGGGCAAAATAGAGAATATTTAGATGCAGGTACAGTGCATGATCTTCAAAGCAGAGAAGGCAAAGACAGAAGGTCCATGAATCTGAAGTGGACAGAAATCTGAACTCAAATCCTGCAGGAAAAGTACAAGAGGTAGCTGGTTTGATGTCCCTTCCCAGTCTTGCAACATTTACTTGTTTCCAGACAGGCCTCTTCAGACAGCAAGATGTGCAGGTAAGATATTTGACAGACAGAAGGGGAACATAACCATATCATGCCAGCTTTCCCTGCACCTCCAGGGACTGGGAAAGGAGATTAAAGGCGGACACGTTGTTCCCATGTCCTAATTGGTTCTATCTGGCTGCAGAAGCCAAACGCACCTCGCCATACCTAAGAGTGCCCAGGGAGTTTCTGGAAAACAGGAGATCCTGTCAGCAGCTGCAATGGCTGAGGTGCTGCAGATCCACCAGGACCTGCCTTTGCTGTGCCCAGGCCTGGGAGCAACTGGCATAAAGGAAACTTCTCTCCCAGGCAGTTAGAGAAGTCATGCTAGCCTCATTTGCTGTCACCACATCTCAACAGAGCCACAACCCTTTTCTGTAATGGAGCTGGACACTCTTGCTGTCATATTAAAGGGGATAAAAAATGAAGTTTAAAGAAATATGAGAAGAAAGAAGGAAAGTAAGCAAAGTCAAAGTAAAAGCAAGCCTGTTCTTCAGTGCATTACAGAGAAAAGAATAGGGACAAGAAATCAGCAAATTCTGGAGGGAAGGCAAAGGGCACTATCACAGTTAACAATGGGAACTGGAAGTGCATGGAATGTTCAGTTGGTTGCTCACATCTAAATTTCTACTAATGTTTTCAACAAAAATGGCCATTAAGCAGCAAAACGTACATACACGAAAGCTGTATTGTGGAAATGGTCACTACAGACCACCCTGTGGCACTAAAGAACTGCCTGAGCAATACAAGGAGCTGCTTCCTCTGGCCACCTACTGGCGCTGGATGTATCTATCTGTCCTTGCTGCCACTTACTAACAGGGGCTTTGGCATCCCTGACTGAGCTGCAATGTCACCAAAGAAGCAAAGTTTCCTCGAGTCACTGAAAAATCAACTACGTAATTCTCGTTTGGCAAGTGTGTGGAGAGGAAAGAACAAATCATGAAAGTGTTTGGTGTGTTCCATATCCAGCACCTAGATGGAAAAATGCACAGGCACTTAAATAAAAGGATGAAAATTCAGTTGCAGAAAGGAGTAAGGGAAACGTGGAAGGGGCTGAGGAGATGGTGAAGAAGCTTTGTGGGAGAAAGAATGTCCCAAGACATTCTTTGGGAAGAAGCTAACAAAAGGACTGGAGATAATCGAGGGAAAGGAAAGCTGGTGAAGTGCTTACACAAAAATTAGGGAGGCAGGCCCGATGACATTTATCAGGGACACAGCACTGAAGGGAGACTGTTGTAGGAAAAGCAGAAGACTTTAGGAAGGAACAAAGCAAATGCAATTTAAAAGAATCAAAGAATTTCCATGAAAAGAGTGAGACATGAAGACTACAGAAAGTTTATCCAGACATAAAAGAATGGGGGTGGAGAAAAAGAAAGTAAGACTCAGAGCAGGACTAGTATGTTATTGACTCTGTTTTATTGAGTGTTTGGCCCATCAAGCATTCTGCCCTGTAAGTGACTAATAGCTTGCTTCCCTCCCTAGATTCTACTCCTTTCAATACAGCCTACACCATCCTCTTTTTTCTTCCTTCTGAAAAGCTGCCTGATCTTGCACTCGTACAGCTGAAAGTCCATAAAAATTCAAAAAAAGTAATCTTACAGCAAAAAGCAATATTACAGTAGCGAATCACTGTGCCTCCACAGGGAGCAGCTGCAGGAATGGGGTCTAATTTTCACTCTGATCAGCTCTTCAGCTGAGCATTTTCATACGCCTGTGGTCTCATTCTGTGCAATAACTGAGAGGTAACAACTGAAAACTATGGAGAAGCTTCATATTATTAATTATGTAGTTACTTCGTTAGTAAGTAGAACATACGTAACAGGACTACACTGAAACAATTATAAATTATTCAGTTGAAACCACACTTACCAAAATGCCTAGGCAAACTATGTTCTATTTCATATGGTTTTGAGCTTTGTATCTTATTTTTCCATAAAGATACGAATCCTCTAATTTCTTTAATTTGTTCTTATACAGAAGAAAAAAAACACCCATGATTCCACTTTCTTTGGAGGAATTTCAGAGTATAGCATAGCACTGGTAGCACTAAATAACTCATTTAGCTAAGATTTATTTGCAAATGGATAAAATAATAGCACTTTGTGGAAGCATCTTTCATTGCTGAAATTGATAGTCCTGTAGTGTCATCTTCTGATTAAAGTTGTTTTGGAAATATGGAGTAGGGAAAATTACTACCTAGGTTTGTGTTCCTTTTAATAATATTGACCTACGGTTCAGTAATAACCAAAATGTTGATTATACGTAAAAACATAAAAAGTGTCTATCCTCTGATAATAAATAAAAGTCTAGGACCATCTGAAGCACAGGTTTAATTTCAACTGGAAATGAAGTTTTAAAGAGGTTTTTGTGCCTCACAGGCCAGGAACATTACTGGGTTTTTTACTATAGTCAAAAAACTATTTTCATTTCTGATCAGCTTCCTCTATTCTTCTTAAATTTGTGCTTAGGAAAAGACCTGGTTAAAAGGATGTTTAGCAGTCAAGTAAAAGCTCCTTTAGGAATCAGTGTTTCTGTACTCCAAGGTGGCAGCAGAAATGGGGGCCTCTGCTGTTCTCCTCTGCCCTAGGCCTGCTCCATCTCTTCACTCTCAGGGGTAGGAGCACCTGTGCTGCACAATGTAGCACGATGTACAGATTTTCAGTCTAATTCTTACTGAGCTATCACTGGGAGCAAAGAGAGAAGAGCTGCATTATCAGAGCGCTGCATCAGAGCCCAGTCCTCCAGATGAGAAACTACCCTGGATGCCTCTACTCATTTAGCAGTCAGCATCAAAGGCAGGCACCGTGTCCAGGCATGGAAACACAGGCAGTGTTTCTGAGGGTGAGAGCACTGACCGCTTCCCCCGGTGATTCACCAGCTCAGTCTTCCTCTTAACAATCCATGCGTGGTGTCCTGTGGCCTTCCAAAGGACGTGTTCAGTCATGGGTGATACACTGAGGCCAAGAGACCTTTGCATCTTTGGCCCCTGATCAAACTCCTCCAAGAGAGGAGAGGCAGAGGCTGTCTGGGAACATCGATCTGGGTATTGACTGGTTTGTTTCTCTAGCCTAAGAAAAGCAGGATCCCTCCTTTCTAAGAGAACTGGCTGTGTGAGGTCCCGAAGCAGCAGCATGTGTCAAGTGCCCGTGGGAATGCCTGGGGAGGCTCTGAAGTCATTACAGCCAGTGTTTTGTCCAGCACCAGGAACACTGCCATTGATTTTGCACTGTTCTCTTATCATCAAGCTGAGCTAAGACTCTGTTCTTCTAAAAGCCGCATGAGAAAAATGTCAGCAGAGGATCTGCTGCACCTCCACATACTGTTCAGGGAGCTCATGGGTTTAGCTAGGCCTGATGTGGTAGGACAGTGTATTGTCTTTCTGATTGATTGCTGGAAATCTGTTGTTGTGCCAGGCTCTGACTGTCCTGAGAGAGAAGGAGTATTGTGCCAAGTTTCATACTGAGTGAGTGCAGTTCTATAAATCAGCTTTAGTGCTTGGCTTACTAGAACCAGAGGCAAATGAGAGGCTAAATGAGCAATACTGGTATTTAACTATGCATGAGATACGATTCAAGCAGCACAAGGCCTGCGTGTTGGATGTACTGTCAGTGGACTCAGTAATGAAGCTGTTTGCTGGGGAGCACTCACTTTCCTTTAGCCAAATTACAAGAAATGCTTTTTGGCATCATATGACTGTGATACTGCAAGTTTTGCAGTGCAGAAATAAACTTGAAAATCTAATTGAACACTAAGCAATAACTCACTGATCACAGGCCGTTAAGAGTTACATTTAGGTAAATCACCTTCCTCTTGACAACAGCAATTGATGTTTAGACATAGTGGTCAAATGGGCAGATCAAAAAAAGAGTAATGTCTTCAACCCCATATCTCATAAACTCATTGTCCAAAATACACGTAGTAGTACTTAACCTTCACCAATGTCCTCTGCAGGACTTACTGCAAGTGTTCCAGACATTTGCTGCTTACAGAATGATCAAAAATATGAGACAAAAATGGTGATTTATTCTTGAAGCTGTTTGTTGCAAGATTCGAACCCAGATGCAGCCCTCCTTAGGGCAGTTTTGTGCTGCACCCTGGGCAGAGTGCCCTTGAAAAGGGCAGAGCTGGTGTTGTGTTTGTGGACTACAACACTCCAAGGTGTATTAAGCAGCAAAGGTCAAATTCTGCTTGCTCTGTGAACTGTTTTTTTAAAGTCAGAAAAAGCTAAAGGCAAAAAAAGAAAAGTACTTAGTCTGTAAAGAATATGCTGTCTAAAACCTGTGTTGAGATCATGTTTGGTAAACAGTGCATTAACAAGAAATCAGTGTGATTCCTCCAGTAAATCTGAAATCAGACCTTATTGTTGAAAAAAAAATTAAGAGGCAATAAGCCATTCTAGCTATGTTTGCACTTCAGTGCTGATGCCAGAAGTGCCAAGCTGTCACTCAGAGTCCAGCTTTACAAACATGACTCTACCTTTTACCTTTTGCTGGAGTGCTCTGTTACATAACGGGGTTCTCATTTCTTTTTCTCCCTAGAGATGGGGTTTTGTCATCCTAGTTCTGCTAAGAGAAAGAAAGACTTACAGGAAACACCATTATGTCCACTGGCTTTAACTCATACCTGAAACTTATTTTTCTTCCACCAGTCTGTCCTATCTGCATTCTCCTTCCTCCCATGCCATATTCATTTGTCTTCTTCACCCTTCTCCGTCTCCTTGAGCAGGTAAGACTGTGCACCTCCATGACAGCTGGATTAGAAAGCTGTGCTTTAAAGAGGCTGAATGCTAATGCCAGCTCACCAGATTTCACGGGCTGTGGATTTAACCTAGCTGCAAGGGTGCAAGGAGTGCTGCAGCAGCACAAGCCTCATCTGTATCTCCTGCACTGTCATGCGGCTGTGTCCACATTATTTTGTTTATGCAGAAACACAGCTAATTTCTCAATGACTCTCTGTCAGTTCTTCCTTTCTAGAGACTCTTTTCAGACATGCTTCAGCCACTGGGATGATCAGATAAGTGCATCAATAAGGATTTCTGTCTCACTGCTGCTAGACCAGAAAAAATCCCCTTGATACATAGAAAATCAAGTCTTCTTTCCTTTTTTGTGTCTTAAACACACGGACATTAATACATGTATAGCTTCCTACCTGATGTTTTTCATCCCTCTAAACCTGATTGTCACACCAGCAGGCTATAGCATGGTGGAATGAAGTTTCCATTCCCGGATGATTACATTGGCCCAGTGACATCCCACCCTATGAAAGAGAGACAAGATCCAGAGCATCCCTCACAATCTGGAGTTTGTTGCTGAGGAGTCCCACTGTGCATTGGGACTATCAGTAAATGTTGTATTCCCCTGTCTGTAAAGAACCCGTACTTCAGTGTTTTGCCTGAATTGTCTCACTATCTGTCTTAAGGACTGAGGAGACAGTGGTTGTTGAACTCAGCACTCCAAATTGTGTGTAACTATTCACTGTCATTCAGAGGTATGATTATGCTAGACCTGCTCATTGACCTGGCCTATTTCAGCACCAAAGTTTGCCCAGCACTTGCCAGACAAGTATCTTTCACTTAGAAATCATTATGTAGTTATATAAGAGCACTGATAGGACACTTTTGCATGTCTATTAGAGGAGGCCAGCACAGCTGATCTGCAGAGCCTGGGGCCTAATTTTTCAACATGAATGGAGCTGAGATGGAAATGTCTTCCCACACTTCAGCTCATGCAGAAGTCAGAATGCAAAAAACCTTTGCTGTGACTGATAGCACAAGTAGACCATAGACAATCCCAAGCTACAGGAAAAGCATGTTACAAGATTAGGTAAGCATGTCAAAAGAGTCAAAGACTGATGCAATCTATATGGTATATCAGTGTCAGAGTTTTTGCTTTCATCACTGAAAATAAATGCTTTTGTATCTTCTTCAGTGGAAGATTTTAAAACAAGAGTGAAGCAGGTTGCGAGTGTCAGGAATAACCCCCATGTTCTCCTTGCTGCCAGTGTCCTTGGAAGCTGAGATTGGATTGAGATTTTCCTCCCTTAATTATGTCAATTTTAATGCTGGCTGTTCATAAGAAGCCACTAGCCTGGAACAGCTGCTGGGGCTGTGTAAAATTAACCTGAGCCATGTCCAGGGTCTAGCAGACGGGTGCTGCTCTGCACAAGCTGACGCATTTGGTGCTAACATCCCATCTTGAAGCTGAATGTAGAAGGCTGAAAGCTGGATATGCCCTGGAGATCAGTATGTCCTGCCTTCCTCTGGGTTTATCTTCTTAGGACTTGCAGAGATGGATTTGCTGGGGGAAATCAGGAGGAATGTAATTCTCCTCATCTGTAAATACCACAGTGTATTTTGTATCAGATGGAAAAGTGCCAATGGCAGGGACAGCTTTCTCCCTCAAAGTGTCATCATAACTCTCTTATAACTAACCCTGAGCTGTGAAATACCTTTGGAAAACCCTAAACTCCCTCCTTTCCACTCTAAAGGACATGACAAAGTTTCTTCAACTAAGGCAAGTCTGCCCTGGCTGGTTCACTGCAGCTAAAACACAAGGTCATTCTGAGGTAGTAAAGGTGGTTTACCCTGGGATTGGTGTGCTGTTGGCCTAGGGCAGCTGCCTCTGGGCTTTTGCCTAGAAATTTTTATCTCAGGGCAAGTCAGGTTAGTGTTTTTGTCCTGGTTTTACCTGTTCTCTGGACTACATTATTCAGCCCCCAGTGCTCCCAATACAGTCCTTGGCTGCAATTTGCCCAAGACTAGTTCTGTCCTGTCACTCTAAATGTTCATGTTTCAAATTAAGGTTGTGTTTCATGGGGAAAATCAGCAATATTAAGGTGAGTCAAGGAGAAGTATGAAGTCAGTTGACACAACTTGAAAAGGGAGAAACCTGCACATTGAGATTTTATTCTACAAAATACCTTTGAATCAATTCAGAGCACTCTTTCATCAAGGACTAAATCCCCAAGGATTAAGGACCACTTTAGTCACATTAGGACCACTTTAATCCTAAACGGGGACAGCCATTTGGGGCTTTAATGCATGTTGATTTTCCACGGTCAGATAAATTGGCTTAACTTGTTAAAGTGTGTCCCTTTGCTTACAAACTCCAAGTCTCCTTTGTTTTGCACTTCTGCTGGGTCCTACAGGAAAGGACTGCTGCGTCACGCCTGCTACCCCACATGTGCACAATCCTCTTTCCTTCTCTAAGTCACTGACTCAGCCCTTCCGTCAACTCTTGACTCTCTTTGCAAAGTTTTGTATGCTGCAAGCTATATAAAGAAACAAATTTCATTCAACTGTATTAGCAAGCAGCCTGGACGAGTTTTTATTTTGGAGAGGTGAGGGGGGCTTGTATACAGAAACCAATTTTCCCAAATTTTCAAACTTTCTGAAACACTTGACTCACATTCCTGAGTTGTCAGGACTACTTTGTGGTTGTGTTTTACTCCTTCATTCACTGTGTTCTTTATTCAGAGCTGATAATTTTTCCAAAATTATTTAAATGATTCTACAATTACCATATTTCACATAGAAATAGCAAGTCCGTCTATTCTCTCACTGTAATTAGAGAGTAACATAATGCATTTGAAAATAAATAGCCCATGCATGAGGTGGTTTTATGGAACAATACCGAACAAGTGGGTGGACAGGAATGTGGAAATAAAGCCAGGATTTGAGTGGTAAAAATTGGCTCATCTCCATTAGCTTTCCAGAGCTACAATAGCTTGAACTCTTGCATTTGGCAATGAGTGGTAAAATTATAAAAATATGTAGTATTAGGAGAAACATGTCCTTTTAAGCTTTCTTTCAGTGAATTTCTGCTGGCAGCAGCACAGCTTCAGAACAAATGATCTAAAGTTAGATTTCTGTAGTTGCACTTTTGGCTATAACTCGTGTGGAGTTACAGCAGAGAAGCTGTGTAGAATGGGGGATGTTTCTGTGATAGTTGGAATGACTGGTGATATGAGATTGCTCCATATTGTAGTGAACTGAATGACCAGGAAATACAAGAGCACAGACCAGCATTTTATGATTTGTGCCACTGAGCAATGGAGAGTAAGAAATATTGAAAATTTTCTTTGATTTTTTCCACCTTCTTGCTAGCATAGCTGCTTCTTTTCCTGGAGTGCTGGTTTTGAACAACAACAACAACAAAAAAGAGCTACCTACCTTTAATAAAAATCAGGATACAATCAGGATACAGGTTTCAAATGCAAGGTGCTGCTGGAAGTTGTATTCCCATCCTGCCAGTCATCCCTAACTTCATATCACAAGTCTCCTACACCACAGCTTCTGTTTCTTACAGGCAGATTTCTGGTTTGTGTAAATTGGTCGGGCTCCCTTGGCATCTTTCAGAAGAGCATAGCCAGTGCTCAAAAAAGAATAGAGCACCTAAAATCTGCTTCAGCCATCATTTTGCTAGCATTAAGAGGAGAAAATCAGATCTTTATGGCCCAGCTTTCTGGTGCAGTACCTATGGAGAGAAATGTGTGTTGAAACAAGACCTTATCTACTTGTTTGTTGCTGTTTAAGGAAGTCAAGTCATTAAATCCAGCTATTCATATCAATCTTTACTTGAGAATTTTGCTTACCTATTCTATTTTTCTATAAGTCAAAATATGACAGCTTAGAAACATCTGATCATAGCTGTGCTATATTTATTAGTTAGGAGTCTTGATAAGATGTGGCCTTATGACTCTCCAAATATATTCTTCCACTCTTATTTATTTGCTGCTTCTGAATGACTGCATCTCTTCAAATGGCTTAACATAGCACATAAATATCATGAATTTGCAAAATATGGAGCATCAAAGAGGAGAATTACATCATACTCTGTCCTTCCATATTTCTCAGGCTAATATAAAATATCATATGCTTCTGTTATTGAACTGGAAACAAGTTGTTGCTTTTCTTAAAATTTAGGTTATGGTAAAAGGCTAAACTCCCACACACTTCCATGGGAAATATCATATATATGAATCAACATCATTGCATTTTCCTCCTCCCTGATGCTAGCTGTAGGGCTTGTGATCTCTCCCAGCAATTAAGTTGTGTATGCTGTCCCATGCCTGGTCTTACAGCTGGGGCTGTGACCAGTGTGTGGTTTTCACAGTGGTTGGCAGAGTTTCACACTTATATTACTTCTATCCTGAAATTAGCAGAAGTATTTGTGCAGAGCTCAACTGAGCTGTTAGATTGTTTTATGTAGCTATCTCAGGTTCCCTACAATGACTGATCCAACACTCATCTGTATTGCCACCCCTCATGCTGAGGTAGACTACAGGAGGATCAGAGGACCAGAATTTGCTCAGAATTGTTAATGCTGATAACAGCTGAGATATCTGTGGCCTTTTAGATGACATCTGCAGCTCTGGGAAGGCTGGGTAGGGAGAAGTCGGAATTAAGAATCTGAGAACTTGCACAGTGCCTCCCTCCTCAGACGATAGCTGCCAGGGACTGCCATCATCACTTATCTGCAGACAGAAGGACATGAGTAATGCTTTGGATGTCACCCCACACCTCCCCCGCTGCAGAGCGGTGGTGCTGCTGCAGCAGAGCCACAATCGCCCCCTGGAATCCAGGGTGGCAGCAGGAATGCAGCCCCACTCACATTTTATATCGCAGACAAACATCTGGGCATAAGTGACACTTTGGCCTTGGCTAGAAAGAAATACAGAGCTGAATCTGAGTTTTCTTCCCTAGATTTTTGGTAGTTCTCTCTTACTTGGAGCACCACACACCTCCAGTCCTCCACCAGATTCTCACTTCTGTAGTTCTCACTGTCCAGTGTATAAGGATGCTAAGTGTGCACATCCTTCTTCGTGGGTTGTTTTTCTTAGAGAGAGAAAGAAAGAGCAAGTTGGTTTGTATTTTTCACTGTCACAACTTAAGGAAATAAAGTGTGGGTCAAAGAGAGATGTCTGAGCAGAGGTCTCTGAGATGTGAAGATCTGACAGATGACTGGATGGGAGAAGGAAAGAGGGAGCAGCAGGGGGAACTCAGATGAGATTTCTCTCTGACAGCAGCTGGTTAACCAGTGACTGTGCCTGTAGCTTTTCATACCGTGTGCTCATTTGTGCTCAGCAGAAAGCCCAAGGGCTGTAAACAAGGGACATAAGCAGGTCTCTGGATGCTGTATGAACAGGACAAGGCACTGTAAGAGGAGATTGAGGTGAGGAGAATTTAGGAGAGACAAAGTCTGAGGACATGGTAATAGCAGTACTGCAAGAAACGTGGGTGAGAGACGGATTACTAATATGGGTTAGGGCTCAGGACACATAACACACATTTGTAGCTTGTTAGACTTAATTTGCTTTCCTGCTAATGGAGTAAGTTATTTCCCTCTTTAGTCGCAATTGCCATAGCTTTGTTTTGGTATCAGCTCCCCCACCAACAGTGACTAGGAAGGTAGACACAAACTTCCACAGCAGCTTGAAAATTTTTCATGGCAAAAAAGAGTGTTTCCTAGCCAGGGAACATCTCCTGAATAACCACAGTAAGCAGATGGAAGAGCCACAGCTCTGAAGTGTGTGTGTGCTTGTGTCAGCAGTGGTTCTCTCTTTTGGTGCAGCGATCTCTACAAATTAGAGGCAGAAGTCACTACAGAGCCAGCTCACGTAAGTAGAGCTTACCCAAAGTGTAGCGTTCAGCACCTTTTCCTACTCTTGGATTTCTGATGTGTTTAGTGTGGGTGTTCTGCAAGCATGGATAGGACTTATCAAGCTGTGACCTTGAAAGAGTTGCTGCTATGCAAGAAACCAGATTCTGCTGTACAATGCTTGTGGAAAAGTCACTAGCAGTCTACAACAGAGTAATCTGCCACTCCCTTGGTGACTAGAGGTTTTTTCACTTGGCAGCATGCCTAGTTCAGAGTTAGTACCAAATAGAGACTAAGTCTAGATCTGTTACCTACTTCCAAGAATACCATTTGCAACAGACCTGATCGGTGTTCCCTTTGTCAAGGTTACTGTGTCATCCTTTTGCAGTTCAGTATTATGTTCTTATATGACTTGAGTTTTATTGAAGTCCTAAGGCAAAACACAACAGCAATAATATTCTTGTGAGCCTCCAAGGAAGCAGTGGGATACAACAAAGTGAAAAGACTTGGGTTAATTACCCCCAGATTTCCAGGATCCTTGTTACTCCTCATGTACGTGATCTGATGTAAAGCATTGTGGAATTCTGCAGGACCTGTAAAAGAAAGTGTTGTACCTTGTCAGGAAACAAATGGCCACTGGAAAGCCTGGTGTCAGAGAGTAAACCAGAGGCTTTGCATGGTATTTTTTTCACCAGGCTGAAAGATGCTGCAACAGTATTCTTTGTAGACAGACAATGGGCACAGTCTGCAAAAAAATGTTCCAAAGCATCAAAAGACCACAAGTTTACTCTGCAAAAAATAAGAAGACCAGCATTTTTTATTGTCCTAATCTAGGTCTGTAAAGATCTAGTACTAAAAAGTGAAATAGAAAGTGAAATGGATATTGCATGCCAAACTAGTGACACTGTCTTTTTGCTTCCAAGAGTTCTATCACAGTCAGAGTTCTCACTACTTTATCTTGCTGCCCTCACTAGTAGTTTCAGACACTCTCTGAGAAGATAATTGTTTGCAGCTTTTATGATTCCATCACTGGAATGCTGTCAAAAGCAAATTCCTGCCCTGAGCAAGGTATTGGGCTGCCAAAGAAGGTGGCTCTTTGTAATCAAGGAACTAGAGATCTCTGACTTTTCTCAGCTCTGCTTACAAGACTTGGTTGAAAACAGTGAAAAAAATGCTACATCCACATGGACAGCTTAACATTCCCATGAAGCAAATATCTGACCTTCAGAAAGAGTTGCAAGAATTTGTTGTGGAGACAGAGCAGTAGATTGCTAATACAAGGTTAGTGCTTATTATCTAGATGAGTTTAAAACACAAGAAGATGTAGGATGTCATCGCAAATCTCCAGTGCTTCACTTCACACCACAGAAAGGACTTGGGCTTAGTCACTCAAGAATTTTCACTGTTAGATGTGGGCAATTTCTTTGAAAAATAAACATTACTATGACTCAGCTATACGCCAGTCAATTTTATTGCATTGTAAATCAATTGTATTCCTGATAAATTGATTTTAGTTGCACAGATTTTAACAGTTTACAGACTTCTTAATATTAATGAGTTTCCATATGAGATTTTTTAATTGCATCCATAAAAGGCCCTTCCCATGCACACATATTTAAAATATCAGCATTTTTTTGAATCAGACCAGTGTCTACTTTTCATGCTGCATTACTTTAGTTCAGGTGCCTACTTTCAAGGTTAAAAGTGTCAGTGTTCCTTTCCCACTGAGAGGTGTGCTTTGGAGTGCTTTTGTAGCAGCTGAGAAATCTTTGGAGGAAAACAGTAATTATATGACAGTGTTCTTTTTTTGTCTTTTGTATTACAATGGCAAAGAAATGCACAGAAGTCACAAGATCTGACATCATCGCTAGCCCTGGAAATTCAGACTGCTTTAAATAAGACAATGTCATGGATGAGACAGAGCAAATGACAACCCACCACTGATCTGGGAACTGAGCGTTACTTAAAAACCAACAAGATTAGAATTTTTACTCTTCTTAATTATTTCACATACTCAGTCCTACTGTCACCCTGGTGTTATGTCCTCGAAGTCTCCACTTCCCAGCAGGAACATCGCTATTCATCCAGCAAGGCCATGCCCTGGCATTCACCTACACACAGCCGCCAGGTCTCCAGGATCTTCCTCCACCTTCAGGACCTTTCCTCTATCCAAGATCTCCACCTTTCTTTTTGCAGGCCACCTTCTTTTTATTGAGACTGCTTCTTTTTGGGAACCCATCATTTTATCACCAGCTCTTCTTTACAGAATGCAAGGACCCCATTTCCCCCGGTCTCGATAGTCTGAAGCACAATTCATATCATCAGCCACGTAACTGGTGGCTCTGTCTCATGTCTCTTCATTACTTGCAGGATTCAGGATGCACCACTTCTGTTTAGTCCAGGTGTTACCAAAATTTGCTACCAGCCTGTACCAGTTGCAGTTAGTAGCTGGCTTCTAGGCTGAGCTTGATGGTCCAGAAGTTCAGCTTTAGACATTCTCCCCCATGCACATACACCCAAATATCTGTCCCCTGTAGCTTTCACAGTTTAAGTCATTTTTCACCTAGGGCAGACAGGGCAGAAACTTTCCACCTGCCTCATTATGTTGGTTTTGCACAGCCTGGTTTTTGGTAGTGGGGGGGCCCTGCTACCAGAAACCAGGCCGTGCAAAACCAACACACTCACCCAATGTTAGCTTGGACTAGGATTAAAGTTCTTGGGGCGAATGCTTGAGGACAAATAGATACTGAAGTGTATTCTGGCGGGGCAAAACGCTGCTGAATCCTACCTGGGTTCTACTGGAAGAAGGAGACTGGTTGGGAATAACTTGTACATTTCTATCTTCCCTGGCAGTCCATGAAGGCCACCCTCAGGTTGCTGAGTCAGATTCAGCAGCACAGTCCCGCAAAGTTAGTCAGCATAATCCTGGAAATTTAGGAAAATGAGGGAGGCGTTAGGATAAGCTAGACTAGACAACACCAGAGTTAATAAAAACACTGGTAAAACTTGACATCAGCACACACAAAGGCTAGGCAACTCTTCTTCACAGGGCTCTTCAAATTAGCATAAGCTCAAAGCCGTAAGTCATAGAGTGCATCCTCATGAGAGCATGGCTATATTGCTTCCAGATTCAACCTGGCTCACATGGAGCCCATGGGGACATCTCCACACTCTGAGCAGAGTTACCATGCCACCTAGTTAATTCTCCACCAGCTGACTAGGAGGAGACTGTCATTATTTTGGGTTTGGATGGATTAATATAAACTAAAACCTACTTGCCGCTATTTCCTACCAGCTAAAAAAGACAAGAATGAATCTGTTGGCTAGGATGATATTATGTTACTGGAAATCTGCTCCATATTTGCAGCACTTCAATGCAGATTTTATTAGAGACTCTTCTGCCTTTCTCTTCTTCTGTATTTCTAGGAGCTAATTTCCATTTGCAAAGTTATTTCAGCTGGATCAGATAGCTAAGCTTCACTTCATTTAAAATGGCTGAAATGATTTAAGGCTGTTCATTGTGAAAAGAGGCCCCAGAGTGTTGGGCATTTGCAACAGAAAACTATTTTTAGTCTGTTTTTTTAAGGAAGCAATGCCTGCTCAGCCAAGTTGTTTGTTCACCCATGTATCAATTTAGCTCTAATAACTATGAACCTCAGACTGATTTCAGGCAGATTTGGCAAATTTGCAAAATTAATGCAAATTGTATTAAAACCCTGTGGTTAGGTGGAAAAAGCCCATTATTTCCTTCATGATGCAGGAAAAGGAGGCACTCAGGCACTGTTCTTTTGGGTGAGAGCAGGCTGACCTGTTCATCTTGTTACTGATTGACTAGGTGCTGAGCTTGAATTCAGCTACAGCACATCTGGCCTCTTCCCTGCCTGGTAATTAGAGGACCTGGAGTGAAGTGAAACTATTGTAGGAGAGCTAAGGGACATGTAGGTAAACTTTGCCAGATAAAGGAAAATCCATGGTTATTGAGTCGGGCTTTGTGAGAAACACGTAGAGAAACAAATCTGCAGGAGAGCAAACTTCATTAGTTCTGCTGCCCATGTCATACTGTCTTCTCTTTCCCTCAGAAGTTTCCTATTCTGCATTTTTTTCTTCCATTTAAATTCAGAAATCTCACCTGAATGATTCAGATCTTTTCAACTGGCAGTTTGAAGATATCTGTCATTGCCATTGAGCCTACATTTGCTGGATAAAAAGACAGCCACCTTTCTGGGCATCTCCTCCCTGAGCTGCTCGGGCTCACAGAAACTCGAGCAGCACATTGGGAGCAGATACTGAATATACAGCTCACATTGACACTGGGGACCTTTTATGATGACAGTTATGATTTGTCATGCTGGTTATGTCTGGATAATTTTCTTTTAGGTGGGCGATTTCGGGAATTGAAAGCATAGAGATTTTTAGCAAAAAGGTGCTTTTCAAATTCAAGTTATTCTCAGTCTCAAATAGAGAAGTGATAGGATGGCCACCTGAGGAGGTGAGAGGGGGAAAAAAAGGAGAAATAGTAGAATTGTTTGGGTCTGCACTTAAGGTACATGTGAGTCTGGCGAGGGAACAAAAGAGAAAAGAGTGACGAAATGAGGGAGTGGAAATGCGAAATGCCACACAAAAAAGCAATGTGGGATGTCTTTGAAAAATGCCTTTACATTTCAAGGGCTCTGATGCAGCCTGTTGTTAACTGACAAAGTGAAGACCAAAAGAAGGCTGCATGGTATAATATTGCTTTGTTTATTACCTTTCATTTTCTTCTTAAAAATGTTAATACTTCACTCACTTCTTGACAATTGCTGAACATTCAGCAGATGTATTGGATGAACTGACAGCATGCATTTGCATCCTGAGCACCATGAACTGATTTGACAGCTAAACTGGACAATTTAAACAAAAATTGGTTGCAATCAAGACTACAGTCTATCTTCTTGTCAAAATAAACCCCAGAAAACACTGGTTCATTTGACACAAATATTCTATTCAGCATCAGAGAAATACTTTGCTTAGAGGAAAAGTAGAAGAAAATATAGTCTAACCCTCCAACTTTACTGTTCCTGCTTCTTCAGTGAGTAAGCATGAAGTGGGAGCCCTAACCTCCTGTCTAAAGCATTTTCTGGGAATCAAGGATTTCCTGACAGGAATCAAGTTTTTTGTGGGGCATACAACTAATTAAACACACTGGATTGGTAAAGACAATAAAGCACTGCATCTTCTTGGGAATAGTTTAGTCACTGCCTAAGTCAGGGATTCATTCTTTTCCTTTTTTTTCTCCAAGGAAATGAAACAATTCAGTCTGCACCCTTCGGCACAGCTTGTGCTGTGGTAGCCCTGTGGCATTCCCCCATGACATATGGACTTCCCTTACAGGAAGGAAGGGGCTCTGGTTCTCATGCTTCTTTTCCAAGTGCTCCAGTTACTACTTCAATTTTTGAATCTGGCCCTTGACATTTTTGGGTCTTTTCTTGCTGAAACTATTTGGCTAGTCAGTTCATATTTGCAAACAGTCTTGAGATGACAGCAACCACACTGGCAGTTTTATTGGTGCTTTTTAATGGTCTTCTTGCCAGTTGTGCATAGAGCTGTCCTTGGAGGTTGCAGTTCAACCAGAGCCCACTGCACACAAGTGTGCTACAACCTACATTCCTTCCAACAAGCCTTATCTTGAATTTTCTTTGTTGGTGTCCTGATTTTGGCTAGGACAGGGTTAATTTTCTTCCTAGTAGCTGGTGCAATGCTGTGTTTTGGGTTAAGTATGAGAATAATGTTGACACCACACTGGTGTTTAGTTATTTCTCTAAACCAAGGACTTTTCAGTTTTCCATGCTCTGCCAGTAAGGAGAAGCACAACAAGCCAAGAGGGAGCAGCACAGCCTGAACTGACCAAGCCACAAACTGGCCAAAGGGATATTCCACACCATATAAAGTCATGCTCAGTATATAAACTGGGGGGAGTTGGCTGGGAGGGACAATCACTGCTCAGGGATGGGCATCATTCAGTGGATGGTGAGTGGCTGTATTGTGCATCACTGGGGTTTTTTTCCCTTGAGTTTTATTTCTCTCTCTTTGTTACCTCCCTTTTCATTACTATTATTAGTAATATTTATTACTAATAATATGACTTTATATATATATAAACTATAACTGACTTTATTTCAGTTATGTAACTGTTATTATATTAAACCACAAGTTTTACCTTTTCCTAATGCTCCTTCCTGTCCCACTGGGATGGGGGAGTGTGTTAGCAGCAGTATAGTACTTAGTTGCTGCTAGGGTTAAACCATGACAGTTGGTATTTCATTTACAATCATATTGCTTCCAAACGTTTACAGTAGCTTTATTAGATCCATCTGGTATTCTTCATAATCCTCCCAAACTGTGCCAAACCCAAATAATCTGTATCACAAGCAAATTTTACTACCAGACCATTCATCCTTCCAGACTCTGAATAATACACAGAACTGTGGCTCCAGCCAGGGTCCTTGGGGCATCCTGCTATTAACCTTTCTCCACTTTAAGAGGCAGTAATTTATTCTAGCTCTTCGTAGTCTCTCTCTCAGATAGTTTTTAACTCATGATAGGACTTTACCTTTCACGTCTGATTCTCAAGTTCCTTTACAGCCTCTTCGAAAAAGACTGTGTTTCAAGGTTCTGAATTAATTTTGTCTCTTCGCCCTTCACTAGCCAGTATTTTAATACTGAAATAATGTTTACATCTTAAAAACTGAATGCTCTTCCCACCATTAGTAAGTGACTTCATTTTGGCTTATCAAAACCAGTGCATGGGAGGCATATTTGCTGGTTCTTCTCCCCCTAATGTTATGACTGTTTGCTTCCAGTCTATAATAGTCTCCCAGCTGCCTCAGAAATACACCTTTAATTCTTTACCTCAACACTGACGAAAACTCTATAACCTGTGCGATTCCTAAAATCAACATGAGTTCCACTTAAAAGAGTGAATATTATGTTTTTTCATTTTCTCCTTGCAAAGTAAATGTTTGCCATGACACATTACCTTAGCTCTTTGAGGTCACTTAAACAGCCCGTTTAATTCAAAGGCCATTTTTCATTTTATGGGATGGATTTTTTGAATTCAGCTGCTTCTTATTTTGGTTCTTACTAGACATTCCTATATCACCTGCTCCCAGTTATGTAATGTGATTTAATTTCACCTTTTTCAAGATGTCTCCAGGAGTCTTTTGCCTTTAATACTTGTGAAAACCATGATAACCCTGAATTCCCCACAGGTAGTTATTTCCTGTCATTCAATTATACTAATTACTGTGATAATCATAGAATCTTTAGGCTGGAGAAGACCCAGCACTGCCAGGTTCACCTCTAAACCACATCCCAAAGTGCCACATCTACATGTTTTTTAAATACGTCCAGGAGTAGTGATTCCACCACCTCCCTGGGCAGCCTGTTCCAATGCCTCACGACCCTTTTGGTGAAGAAATTTTTTCTAATATCCAACCTAAACCTTCCCTGGCACAACCTGAGGGTGTTTCCTCTCATTCTATAGTTTGTTACTTGGGGGAAGAGGCTGACCCCTACCTGGCTACAACCCCCTTTCAGGCAGTTTAGAGAGTGACAAGGTCCCCCTTGAGCCTTCTTTTCTTCAGATTGAACTCCCCCAGCTCCCTCAGCTGCTTCTCATAGGACTTTTGCTCCAGACCCTTTCCCAGCTCTGTTGCCCTTCTCTGGACACGCTCCAGTCCCTCAATGTCTTTCTTGTAGTGAAGGGCCCAAAACTGAACACAGGAGTCGAGGTGTGGCCTCACCAGTGCCCAGCACAGAGGGACAATCACTGCCCTGGTCCTGCCATTGCTGATATAGGCCAAGCTGCCCTTGGCCTTCTTGGCCACCTGGGCACATGCTGGCTCATGTTCAGCTGCTGACAACCAGCACGTCCAGGTCTTTTCACCCTGGGCAGCTTTCCAGCCACCCTTCCCCCAGCCTGTAGAGCTGCCTGGGGTTGTTGTGACCCAAGTTCAGGACTCAGCAGTTCATCCTGTTACATATCATACCCTTGGCCTTGGCCCATTGATCCAGCCTGTCCAGACCTCCCTGCAGAGCCTTCCTGCCCTCCTGCAGATCAACACTCCTGCTCAACCTGGTGTTGTTTGCAAACTGACTGAGGGGGCAGTCAATCTCCTCGCCCAGGTCATTGATAAAGACATTGAACAGGACTGGCCCCAATACTGAGCCCTGGGGGATTATGAGTGTGCATAAACAGATCCATGTCTCTGGCAAATATCTTCCTTCTTCAGTTATGGATGTAGGACTTGCTGTTTTTAAAGATTATAAAATACACTTGTTCACCCTTGGTTCCTTCAAATGTGTACAGACCAATGACCTCAACATTTCTGGTATAATATTTGCTGAACTTTTCAACAGGCTTGTTTTTATTTGGTTTTGGTTTGCTTGGGTTTTTTTTAAATTCTATTTAAAAATAACAGTTTATTAAAATAAAAATCTTAACAGCTGGTAAATCTCTTACCTATTTGTATTCAAAGGGAGATCTAAAAAGTGGCTGACTTTACAACCTTATACAGATATCTCTTTCGACACCTCTTCTGGAGGCAGAAAAGTGGAAAGGCAGCTGCACATCTGTCATGGCTGAGGGCACTGTTAATTGAACTTGTGCTAAGTGACTGATCAGCAACTGAGTGGATTGAGGTGACTGAAGAACTGGCTATAACTGGGCTGCAGGTGAGTAAACTTCCTTTCATACCTTTTGCTCATGACCTTTATATTTGTGTTTGCCCAAGGCGGGCTGTGTGGGAGGTTTGCTTTTCCTCTATTTTACTTTGTCAGCTGGTTGTGTCAAAGTGTGGCACTAATGCCATAAATACTCTTGTTCTTCTCTTTCTCAGCAATCACCTTTGAGTTCAATTAAAGGCTCTCATTGCTTTATCATTGTCAAAACTTTCTTAACCACAGAGACCATTCTCAGCAGCAAACCTTTAGAAAAACAGCATGGATGAAAAGATGCATTGACCAGTAGCCTGTGTGGCCCATCTTGCCTCAATTATCATGAACAATAGTGGGGGGGGAGTACTTGTCTTCTCACAGCTGCCTGGATTCTCATCAATATCTTGAGATGTAAGGGCAAATCGCAGCCACCCAACATTTTGATCCATTAGGTGAGGCATCTGACACAAAACTTGTTGAACTTAAAGGATGATTTTTCCATTGATTTCAACAACTCTAGATGTGGTCGGATGCTGCTGCCTGGAACAGTAATTTTACTTCAAATAGAGCAGAAGATTTCATTTCTTGGATGTTCCTTCTACCTGCAACAATGGCTGGCCTCTGGCAAATAAAAAAACAAAGTCTGCCTGGACTTATTGACTTGTTTTGTGTGGAGCCAGGGTTATGATGTCTGGGAAGACATACTTTTCTGTCAAATCACGTCTACTAGCAGCAGTAAAAATGGGAAGTGAGCTTACTACTATGGATCTGAACTGTTTTAAAACACAAGCCATGACACTAATGGCTGTAGTAGAGAAAGAGGAGAGGCTAGTACTGTACCCCAGCAGAACTTAACCCACCTAGCTTAGTTTTTCCCCCAGATAACAGTAATTTGGCAGTCAGACTGAACTGTTTTCCTGATGGAAATCTCCTGATGCAAAATGAGCAGTTAATTCACAGCAGCAACAGGCATGCTTTCTACAGTCATCTAGTGAAATTTTTACCTATGTACATGTGTCTAACAGCTGTGACAGTGGATAGTTTAGCTACATTAAGTGTTACTGAGGTGCAGGTCTGAGGAGTGGTGCTTGTTTTAGCTGGGGTAGTGTTAATTTTCTATACTGTAGCTGAACTTGGGCTGCCTCTGAATTTGTGCAGAACACAGTGCTGATAGTAGAGATATGTTTTTGTTATTGCTGAGTAGGGCTTGCACAAAGCCAAGGCCTTTTCTGCTTTTTGTACTGTAACACTGGTGAGGGGAGTGGGGTGCATGAGAGGGTGGGAGGAGACACAGCCAGGACAGGTGACCCCAGCTGACCAAAGGGATATTCCAGACCATGTGGCATCATGCTCAGTATATAAAGTGGGGGGAAGAAGGAGGAAGGGAGGGATGTTTGGAGTTTGTCTTCCCAGGTATGTGTTAGGCATGATGGGGCCCTGCTCTCCTTCAGATGGCTGAACACCTGCCTGCCCATGGGCAGCAGCGAATTAATTCCTTATTTTGCTTTGCTTGTGTGTGTAGCTTTTGCTTTCCCTCTTAAACTGTCTATATCTCAACCCAAGGCTTTTCTGGCCTTTATCCTTCTGATTGCCTCCCTGATCTCACTGCTGGGGGAGTGAGGGAGTGACTGCGTGGGGTTTGGCTGCTGGCTGGGGTTAAACCATGACAGGGTGTGAAGTATCAATAGGCACAAACTGGATGTAACTATGCCCAGTCTGAGAACTAGGAGACGGTCTGATCACTGGAGCAGGAAGGCTCTGAACAGCTCTTTGGTTGGAGGCCAGAAGCCTAACTTTCAAGTGAGTATGAGGAGAGTTGGTTGTCTGTTCTTCCATTCTGATGCCAGTCAGGGATAACTGTTTGCTAAGTTCAATGTTTGTAGCTGGACTTGCACACATTGTCGGGGTCATGCTTATTACTGCCATTACTGACACTTGCTGAGTATCACATGCACTCAAATGAAGTACTAGCAATTTCAAGGAGTTTACACAATGGAAAACTTTGTTCGTGCTGGCAGGAAATGTACCTTGTAGGTCCAATTTACAAGGTTTGAGCAATTTATTTTCCTTTGAAGTGAAATGCAAAGGTATTTATCTCATGGTCTCCCAGATAATAACTCAGTGTCTTATCTTACCTTCTGTGTTCATGGTCCCAAAAGAATTAAATAACTTGGCATTAGAAGTTTTTGTGCATTGATGTTTCCACATTTTTTCCTGTTGTGTGTATTCAAAGGAAAGGAACAGCAAAGCTAGTACTAATAAGACAAACTGGGATCCTACTCTCACAGCAGAAAACGTGACAGACATAAAAGATTAAAGAATCTATGTGCAGATCCTCTGAGAAAAGAAGAGCAGGGACCTAACCAGTGGATTTGAAGTGCTCCATGCAATACTTGAGGAGAAAGAATAGCACAAGAGGTGTGCCTGGGCCTCACCCAGAGCCCAGTGAAGTAAGTAGAAACTTTGTTTGCAATGGACAATGTATTAAGTCTGCATCTAGGTGAGAGTCTAGAAAGCCAAAGGACCCGTGGGTGTGGAGTATCTCTGCTAATCCTTTGTGCCCCAAGGGAGGGTTCTGTCTCTCCTACTCCAGGTAGAATACCTCAGTAACAATCTGAATAACCAGGCCTGCATCAGTAGGGAGGGATAATCTGGCCCACAGAGCACTGAGTTACACTATTGCCTAATAACTGTATTGCCCTCTGCCAGCTGAACGGCATCTGGCTGCCAGATTCTGCAGAGACCTGTACCACATCTCTGTAAACATGCTTTCTGAATACGGTAAGCCTCCATGTACTCTGATGTTTTCTGCCTTAGGTAATATGAAAAAAAATAGGACTAATTTTTTTTTCCATCTGACTGCCTTTCAGATAAATACTAAAATCCCAGAACACTTGGCCGAATGAGTAATAGTCACCAGTGAGGGGGAGGAGGATAAATGTTATAAAACAGCATCTGGTATGTATGAAACCAGCACAAGACCAAGAAATCCAGAATCTTCAATTGCCAGTTTGTTTAACTTCTCTTCTTAAGGGAAAATGCTACTATAAAAAAAAAATCAGAATAACTTCCTCTTGAAAACCTTGAAGTTGCCTCTCATTTCCAAGGCAGTATTAAGTTACTGCTTGAAAAATGTCCTTGTCTGTGTGAAGAAGAAACTCAAAGATTAATTCCCTGCTTCTCTAGAGGTCTCGATGATAGGTTTACTCATCCACCATGCAGAGACCACTTGACATTTGAAGTTGGTCTTCAAATGCAGTAAGCCCGGGAGCCAGACCAAATGCAACTGGGCCCTCACAGTTTCCCTGGAGCTAAGTAAAATAGACAAACAAAGCTCAAATCAACTGCAAGAAAAGTACTTTTAGTACTCATGATGAATGTTGCTATTTGGAATTCAGTGATTGCCAAGTCCACAGATCCTGCTGTGGCAAGTAATGCACAAACACACACACTCACAAAACATAGGGTCCTTGAGGGTCTGCATGTTTGGCTTCTGGGTCTTTTTAAAGCAACGCATGTTTCATGCCTTCTTTATTTCTTTGGTGTGCACTGGTGGCTTCTAGGACAGATCAGCAGTGTAGTGGAAAGAGGCTGTGAAGCCATGTTATGTTATCATGTCACGTTCTATTTGGCATATCACGTTGTGTATATCATGTCATGTTGTGCAGGTATACACTATGCATGGTCATGGCAGCCACAGTAAACCTGTGCATCTTTTTATGTTTGCTGCCTGGTTCATCCTATCCAGCTTTGTAAATTTGAGATCGGGTCAAACTTCTTTTGACCATTCAGCACAGGAATTCTCTTCCTGAGTGCCCAGCTGGTGGATATTCATTCCTTTTCAGTTTTTCACCTTCCCACTTTGACTTACTTCTGGCCAGACACCTGCTTTGCCAACATGGAAAGACTATAAGCCTTCCTGCTCTCTATCTGCCCTCATCTGAATAAGTAAACAACAATCAATGTAGCGGTTTGTAAGAAGAAAAAGAGTAAAGGGTGCTGTGACAGCAGGTCTGCTTTCCCCCACAGCTGTAGAGCTCTTATCACCATACAAATGGTAAGGCACAATCAAGATTGCTAAAAGTATTGGAAAAATTAATGAATTTTGCAACACATATGATATGCTTTTGCCTCAGAGGTATCCAGAAGGGCTCTGAAAGGAATTTAACAAGGCTAATTCTAGCTGGGAAGCCAGAGAAGTCATGGAAGAAGACCCAGTAACTACGGCCATGTGAAAAGAGGCCTGGGCAGCCTGGGGAGATAGGCAAGCTTTTAGAAGTACCAGCAAGAAAGATACATGAAAGGTAGTGCTGATAGCTTCCATTATACCAGCCAGTAAGTGCAACAGGACAACAGCAATGTTTGCCAAAGCACTGTCAATGGGATAGAGGCTCCTCAGTGGTGACCAAGAATAACATAGAAGGTACTGGCATAAGGACAGAAATTACATCATGGGGAGGGCTGGTGGAAAGAAGAAAGCTCTCAAGGACAGATTTATTTTTGTTCATGAGGAAAGATGTTTCTGAATTTCAACACAGATAACTCCTGCCCAGGACTGAAGATATATGTGCATAGTCATCAGAAGACTTAGACAGATGAATCCAATAACTTTGCAATGTGCCCAACTCTTCTGCTGCTCACACTTCAGCCACATGAATACTGATAAATAAATCTATCTGCTGTAAATGTAGAAGCTCTTTGCAAAACTTATTTGTAGGTTGCTCAGCTCAAACCACAGGACAAAACCTGTGTCTCATAATGAGCCTTTCTCTTTGCGGTCCATATACACAGAATGGAAGCCGGCTCACTCACCAGACTAAGATTGCTTAAACATGAAACATCATTGCATGTCTTTGAGTTCAATAGGGATGCAATAATTATTTTCACCTGTGGTGGTTTGAAGGGGCTGAGCTGATAGACAGAGTTTTAAACCAATCGCTTCTCACGATTTTGCATATAAAAGGGCAGTGGTCAAGGGAAGTGATCTCTTCTTTTCCGGTCTCTCAGCCGGGAGAGGTGGCGGGCCCGGGCCGGCCGGGCCGGGCCGAGCCCCTGCCTCTCCCGATCCCTCTTCGGGATGAGGCACGG
>VWZT01008422.1:392170-487084 GCA_013397055.1 Pachycephala philippinensis
AGGCGCCTTTCTCGCCCGAATGGCAGCGAGGGCGCCCACGGCTGCCGGCCGGGGCGCGGGCGGGCGGCTGCTGCCGATGCAGTGCCTTATCCCGCCTGCCCCACCGAGCCCCCTCCTGCGGCAAACTCGGGGTCCCCGGCCGCGCTGTCACAGCCCCAGGCGGCTGCTCCGGAGCCACAGCCAACTTAGACACCTTCCCCGCCCCGGTAGGGTGCCGCTGAGGGTTTTATTTGACTGCCGGTGCGCTCCATGTGGCACCGGGACGGAGCGAATCCCAGGTGAGCTGTGACACCCCGGGCAGCCGCTGTCCCGGGGGTGGGCTGGAGCAGCTCTCCCCGCTGCTCCGGGCGCTGGGGAATCGCCCGGCAGCCGGCTGGCTGTGAAATGGAACTTCAGAAATCTTGGGCGTGTTTGCAAAGCCGTCGATCTCTGCTCAATCTGTGGTTCTCTGTGGTCTCGTAAAATAAAGAAGAAAAAAAATGCCACCATTATTATTATTTTTACTTCTTGCCTCTATCTTAAAGAAAATAGGTTAATTAAACCCAGCTTGTTTCCAGGTTGATTTAATTTCCATTTGAGGACCAATTAGGCAGTATGAGCTTTTAAATACTCTATTAATTGAAAACTGTTTGGTGTAAAGTTCAGTGACAGTGAAGTACTCTTCACTGAGACTGTTTTATTTTTACTAGGAGGATATCTGGAATAGCTAGAGAACAGGGCATTTAATAAATGTAAGGTAATTTTCTACCTTATGTTTTTGTCCTAGGCCGCTAATGACGGTAACAATATCCTTCTCTCTCTGTTTTCTTGAGAAGGGACAAAGGGAATAGTTGCTTCATCCCTTGACTTTCATCGATTAATCATAGAGTTCAGTGTTTCACTCATAGAGTTCAGAGTGTTTCACTCTACTTAATTTCAACAGAGCTTGTAAGTCTGGTTTGGGTATTTAAAGCATGTGTTTTCATGGATATTTTCTGTAAAGCCATGGGTAGCCGGAGTCTTAATTTCCATGAGCTTTGGTTTTTATTGTTTAAAATGTTTTTAAAAAGGTATCTTTAAATAATACTCCCCAGTCTGCACTCCCAGCAGATTAAGCTAACTAGTTTTCCATTGTGGCTCCTATCCATTTTCAAAGCAACAGCATTCACAAGTCTTGATTCTCTTTCTCTTTACTCTCATATTGCCTTTCCCACACATTGCATTAGGCCCACTTATGTAATCTCTTTTATAGTTTTATATAGTATGTGGGTTTGCATGCAGGAAAGGTGGGAGGGGACTTTTGGGTGTTGGAGATGTTCTCTGTGTGTGCACTGAACAGTTGTGGTTGTGCTGAAATTATTAGTGTGTTCACCAAGGACAGGAAATGATGGTACGACTCAGCTGGAGTCTGCCTGTTGCAACACTCTGTGTGTGGCTAGCTCATTCACTGTTGCATATGTAAGTTTCCTGTATTTTATACAAAAACCTTCTTTGGTTTTTTTAAGTAGATGTGTGTACATTGTTGTAAAGAACTGGGTCTTGTTCAAACCACATCTATTACAAACAGATGCATGTCAGCTTAATTCCCGCATTTGTTGCATTCTCTAGGTCTTATACTGAGGAGAGAATAGAGTCAAACACAGCATTTCCCGGACTTTATGGTTTCTGATTGTAAAACTGAGTTTTCAGTTCCTACAAATGGTGCTCTTAGCTACCAGATTAGAAAGGCCTCTCTATAGAAAAGTTAGTTCATGTCTAAAGTGCTAATGTGTTTTAGCTTTAAATTGGATTTGCTGCAAAGTGCACTTCAAAACCATGCAGTGATGAACGAGGCAGCAGAATGAGTTTGCTACTGTGCATGGGGTACTTTTACATATCAGAAGCAGTGTAGTATCTGTGTCAGCATATTTTGATCTTACTAAGTTTAATCTACTTTAGTTCAGTTAAGATTTGATTTGCCAAAGTAGCAAAGTTTTGCTGGTAAAAGGCTGGGGTATAGATACTGTGATACACCGCTACTAAGGTACCAAAGAAACTTCTAGGAGAATCTAATTGCTTTTTTTCTGTATCGAGTTTCAGATAATAGGATGCAGATACACTGAGATCTGACAAACAACTCTCTAGACCGGGACTAATATGTTACCAAATTTACCCTGCTCTGCTCTTTGAGATGCTGGATTTGCATGTCTGTCTTCTGCGTTAGTGATTATGTTCAAACATTTTACTTTGGGGGGCAGACACTGTTTTTAGGCTCCTGCAGCTGTCACTTGTGCTACGTCCTTGAATACTGTGCCTTGAAATACATATTTCTTTGCTTTAGTTTCTCATTTATCTGAAGGACAAGGAGGTTTTGTGTATTGTAACGTTCTGTCCTGTTGCGGGTACTTGTCTTTATTCTGCTAACATAAAATGTATCTCTTCCGTGTTAATTTCTAATTACCTTTGAGGGAAGGTTTCTGTCTGCCTTCAAGGCTGAGTGATGTGGGTGTTGATGCTAATGACTATGATAGCCTAAGTAAAGTTGTAGGCATAATAGCAAAGAAAAGCACAGCTCTGGGTCTGGCCCTGGGAGGCAGGATATCTGTAACTACTTCTCCTTTCAATCTGTTTTAGCTTGTCACTTGTGCAAAGTTCTTGAAGATGCTTGTGGCTTTCACATAGGGTGTGTGTTCAGAAATAGATTCTATTATATATGAAGTTATGACATGAATGAACAGCGCTGGGGTTTTGGAGCTCTGTCAGCATGAAGCTCATGCACGTTGTTGCACTTGAAACATTTAAAAATAAAGTTGAGGACAGCCTCAGCTGGGGAAGAAAACAGAGATCTTGAACAAATTCTTTCTGATTTTCTGTATTCAGCTGTTGCAACTGAGAATTATTAAGTGATCAGAGCTGTTGTGGCTGCTGGATTTGTTTGTTTGTTTGGGGCTTTTTGTTTTGTTTTGCTTTTTCTAAAATATAAATTCAATGGCAATTCTGGTACCTGCCTTGCTGCTAAAAGCAGTGAGGACTTTAGGAATACTGGCTGAAACTGAGAAATGTACTTGGCCATTGCAGGTCAGCCTCTACTGTCCTGCCTGCCTGGTGTGCCTGACTTAGTGCAAGCTCCTTAGGGTAGAAGTCACGTGTTGGTGTGTGGCACTGAGCACAGCAGGGCCTAATCCTATTTCAGTGTCTGGGCACTCCGTGATGTTAACCATGAACGTAAAGAAATAGAGTTGAGCTGCTTTCAGTCTGGCAGGTACTGAGCAGTTTTTGTAATGTCTGTTTGCTGTTTGCTCAGTCTTTGGATGCAGGCTATTCTAGACACTCCTCTTGAATAGTTTTCTGTGGAAAATATGTACTGATAAGCAAGACTTGACAGGAATCCCTGTTATGTGCAACAGGAGGAGCAAACAGGAGAGAGAACTGATTTTCACTGACCTAAGCTGAAGTAGTGCCTTGAGAGTTGCTATGTGCATCTAGCTCTTAGAGGTATCTCTAAAATAAATAGTTGTATATCTGGCTGTGAGACAGACATCCTGACATAAAGAGAGTTGGCTGCCTTATAGCATCTGGTAAGTCACAGGAGGAAGGCTGCAGATACCATGCTTTCTGTGCCTCTGTTGTTTTTCAAATTTGTAACAGTTTAGACCAACTGTGAAAACTCTTCCTTTGAAGTCATTGAAGAGCATACTAGGCAAGCTCTGCATTCCTTGTCCAGCCACGAGGTGTGTGTATGTCTGTGTTTTTAGATTTCTCACTTCCAAGTCCAGTTGTTAAACTACAAGTACTCGAACTGAACATTTCCTCTCTAGTCTTTAAGTTGTGGGGTTTTGACGCCTGATTCATATTTAGGTTGGCAAACACAGCTGCAGCCATATCAACACTTAACGATTTCCTTCTGAACATTTTCTTTGGCACTTGTATTACCATGGGTGTGCGAACAAATCTCCCTTTCCTCTGCTTTCCAATGTAATGCATAGATTGAGAATTAAGGAGATTTTTCGTTTGGTTCATCTTTACATATTGGCAACTTTTTAAGTCATCTTCAGATTCTTCCTGCCTGCTGGTTGTACTTAAACCTTAAAAAACATCACAGCAAGACCATGGTAGTATGTGGTGCTACAGTTGTGATGCAGCGCTTGTATGTAATTGTTGTACTTAGAACAATGACAGTAACAATACAAAGTAGTAAAGGTGAGAAACTCATCCTTGTTTCTAAGTTTTTCTAGCTATTCTGTGTTTACTGTAGCAGTATCTTTTGAATTTCAGTAATGACTTTTGTTATCATTAGAAAAAAAAAGAAGTTTTGGGCTGTCTGGCCATTCTGCGTATCCTCTGATGAATGTTTTCAGGGTAGAAATCTGAAAAATCTCCCTTACTGAATGCAGTCATACTTTTCTCCCATCTTAATTGCAGCCAATTCTGTTATTATGGCTCATGATGATACTGCAAAGAGTCTGTTATCACAACTGTAATCTCCTATCTCTTGTGCCAGTCACTTAGGTCACTTTTAGGTCACTTCTCTCTTATCTGATGCCACTTATTCTTGTAATTCTGGAGGCTTTTCCTAGTCACAGCGTACATATTTTTTTACTGTTCCAGTTTTAGTCTGTTCCACTTCCATATAGTTGTTGGTGAAAATGAATGAAGCTCCTGGTGTTAATGGTTCTGATAAGGAGCAGCTGTGTGGATATACTCCATTTGCCTGACATGTATATTCTGCCCAGAGAGTAGCTGAAACCCCTGAAGAGACAATTTCTGAACAGCCTGGCAATCAGCAAAAGAACCATGTGTGCAGGAGATTTTATCCTTCTCGGTGCACAAGCCCATCTGTGTCACTGTTAATTCTGCTTGTTACAGAAGGTTAAGTCCTGCCCTTCAAGTTTTCATGTGAGCAGAGTAGGATATAGGTCTCTGTTACTGTACTACTTTCTTCCATCTTGCCAGTCACGCATGTTAAAAACATTTTGCTGCAATGTCTCCCTCTTCTCCAAGATAATTGCTTTGTCAGTGTGCCTAGAAAAATAGCCTTGAGGAGGGCTAGAGTTACTTCACGCTCATAGTTGCTGAAGTGAAATGTACAATTCTTATTTTTACAGAACTTTTTCTGTCCTGTCTGCAGTGACAATACATGACTTCGAGACCAGTCTTGCTAAGTGTTATTGTCAAAAAGGTTCTGGTGCTACCTCAGGCTGTGAGGCATAACTGTGGCATCTGCCCTGAATATGAAGTGGAATGCATCTTGCTCATAATGACAGCTGACACTACATTTGCTGAAACTGTACTGCCAGAAAAGAAGTTTGTTTAATAGTCTGATAAAATACTGTATTCTGAAGGAGAGTGAATTATTCTATCACTTTTCAGTATCTCTTGCTTGTGACAAATAGAGGTGCTGAGATTCCCTACACAAAGCTTTGACAGCATAAAATCTGAATTTAAGAGCAATTTATGATGGGAGGAAGGAAGTTTCACTATGAAAGTGATTCAGTCACTGACAGTCTCGAACACCTTAAAAAAAGAAACAGCAAGTGTCTGTTCATCTTCTGTGGTAGGGCTTGACTGATTTAAAATAACAATGTGTAAATCATCAGTAGCAACAGCGATCCTGAAGACAGGCAAGTGATTATTGTCTGTGTATTTGGAAGCAGATGAAGCGAGCTCCAAAGGATGTGGGCTACTGAGTCTCTGCTAGTTTAAGATGACTGCGGTTAGGAGTTTGTGGTGGCTTTCTCAGGTTCACTCCCTGATACGTCGCTGCTTGCCAAAGGAAGGCAGGCTGGTACTTGCTGAGAGATGCCTTTCTACAGTTTGGTAGCTGTGTGGGGTTTTCCCCCTCAGCTGGATGTATCTGTGTCTGTGCAGCATAGCGACATGTGAGCTCTCGGTTCGTGGGAACTGTGCAGCCACTTAGGTAGCAGGTCCATCTTTTTAGCAATGACTTCACCACCTCAAAAAAAGGTAGGCCACCTAGAATGCATTTGGAGCGACTATTTGGAGCTGACATTCTTGCTGAAAGATTGAAGGTATTTGCTTTTTAAATAAGCAATATTGGAATAAAGAAACAAAAAAAAAAAAGAGGAAAAGGTGTTAAGACTATGCCTGAAGAGAAGACTTCTCCCTAACTTTTTGTTTTGCTAATGAGAGTAATTAATAGGACTCTACAGTCTACCCTGGAAACTTGTCAGAACTCCATCTTGCTGTTACTGTTAAATAGGGTTAGCTGAATCACTGGGAACAGCCATGTTTAGTTTCCTTGAAAGATAACATTCTGATAATGGTTTTGTCACTTGTTAAGATATGTGAGAGGACCAGACACAATGGGCATTGAAACAGGGGAAGTTCCATCTGAACATCAGAAAGTTTTTCCTTCACTGGGAGGGTGACTGAGCACTGGCACAGGTTGCCCAGAGAAGATGGAGTCTCCCTCCTTGGAGGTGCTCAGAAGCTGTCTGGATGTGGTCCGGGGTGACCTGTTTCAGGTGATTCTGCTTGAGTGGGAGATTGGACCAAATGCGCTCCAACTGGGGAGTTCCTTCCAACTCGAACCATTCTGTGATAATTTTACTAGGACATTTTGAAGCTTAGTGTAATGCAGTTCTGCTCTTCAAAATCTTAGACAAACAAATTAATTTTGAAAAGCCAGCAAGAGTCTTGGTGTTTGTTTCTGGTCTTGCCTGGACCTTAATGAAGTCAATAAGGAACCTTGTGGTTGGGATACAGGTCATCTCTCGTACAACAGGGTGCAACCATTGTTGGAGTAGGCTTCCTGTGGAGGATTGGTGGTGTCTGTCTGAGAGAAATTGAGTCTTGGAAACTACTGTGGTGTTCTAATTTGCTTGATACTGAAGTCAAATAATGGCAATATGTATATGAAGAGAGGAGAATCTGGGCTAGATCTTGTCCTGTTATTGAACTCTAGTAACAACCATGTTAGGAAAGAAGAGTTAGTATTTCTTGTTTGCTTTCTGATTAAGGTCAAACAATGGAAGGAAAAGAGCTTAGGTGTTGGTCTACAGGACTTTTGTCATGTCTTGGCAAGAAAGATACTGGTTTTTAAGATGTGAATTCAGTGGGTGTGCTCTTACTAGTGTCAACAAATACTATTCAGTGAATAGAATGATGGACAGCAAATATGTATGGTGGATCCACATCTGCCTACAACTGTGGTATCTGTATCACTTCTAGGCTGAGAAGGCAGCCAGCTGGGTTTAGATTCCAGGAAAATTTCTGTGCCAAAAATATCGAGCCAAAGTATTATGATTGATTCTTGTCTTCCTTAACTGAATGGTACTGATATTGTTTTACTGAGTGACCTAACTAGGAAGTTAACAATTCATAGTTCTTGCACTACTGCCACAGCTGCTGAAATTCAGGAAGTATAAAACACATTCATTCTTTCCTGTTGCTTAAAAAAAAAAAAGTTATATCAGTGAGTTCACTTGCGGATTTTTTATTGTCTTTCAAATCCACTAATTTCAACTGTGAGACATTAAACCAGAAGCACTCAAAATTATGATAACTTTATAAACCTTATAAAACTAAGGCTCACTTATTAAATATCTTCCAGTGCTTAGAGAATATCAAATTGTTGAAGAAGGAGAACTTGCCGAGGTAGGGAAGTGCTGCTGTGCATAAAGTAAGTTCTTGTCTTTTAGCTGATACCCAGTTTGTTTTGTTGAAACAAGCTTTTTTAACATCCTATTTCTTAGAATAAGAATACAAATGCAGTGCTGAAATCATGCTTTTTCACTCACTGAATAAATATGGAACTTCATTTCAGATTCAGAGATAAGAGGTTAGAATTTTCCACAGGATGGCTGAATCATAAGACTTCTCTCCGCACATGGACACAATCTTACAGCTTATTTTCCTATGTATAATACTATATTGTACTTTAGTACTTGAAGTTCAGCAGGATCAACACTTGCACTTGAAAATCAACAGCACAGCCATTGCCAGGATAATACTTTTGCTGATGACACTTGCTGTTTGTTTGCTTGTCTTTGAAAGAAGAAAAAAAAAGTAATGTTAGGCTTTGACAAAAATGGCATATTTGATAAGTGTGGTTTATAAACTCCTTTTTTTTCCTTTACTGCCGGAACACTTAAGTGTACAATATCATTTTCTTGTGTCATGTCATGTGCATGCAATTGTTGGTGTACTGAAGATAATATTGCAGGTAATATTGCATTTTAAAAGATCGAATTTCAGGTAATGGGACACCATTGAGTATTTTTAAATGCATGCAAGTAATTGTTTTCACCAGAAAAGTTTAATAATATGCTTTTAGTTGATTACTTTGATAAGCTGAGCAAGGAAAATGCAACTTCCTATTTATTTCTGGCTGTATTGTCAGCCATCTCTGTTTTTAAAGAAGTGGTTTTCTGAATTTCATAGTAATTTGGTGGTAGAACAGTGGCTGTATCTCAGTGACATCAAGTGACTCTTCTCACTTTGGGAAAAGTTTGTGGTGGTAACAGCTTCCTACTTGAAGAGGCTTGGGAAATCTTGGTTTCTGGGGCACAGCTCAGCATTTGAAAACATTGGTGTTTTCCTAACTGTGGATACCATTTCAATCTTGGCATTCCAGACATGACAGTTCACACTGAACTACCCAACACTCCTTGTCAAGTGAGTTTGTATTATTTACTTTAATATGACTAGAATGCATGGTTAGCACAAACACACCCTTCTATTCAGTGCAGGATGAGAGTTGTTTGCTTCTGGTTTGCTCAAATTTAAATAGTAGTTCAGTCTCCAGAGCCCTTCTACAAAAGGATCATCTTTGCTTGCTCTTAAGTGAATTTTATGTTCTAAGCTAAAAAGAAAAAAAAAGTTTGTCTCTTGACTCTTAGAAAGATGCAATGCCTATCTCACTATGGCCTGTCTCCCAGCACTCACATCTTGCAGAACTAGAATTCTTGAGGGATTTTCTTTCTTAATATCATTGCTCAGCATTCTGCAAGTGCATTGCTCCTTGATCTACCTTGTGATGGCTTACTGAAGAAGAGAGGTGGTATAGGCTGCGTGTTTGTTGTACATTAATTTATTGATAAAATCATATCTTCTATATTAGCCCAGCATAGTGCACTTACAGCTGAGAGGAAGGGTGGTATTTGGTAACGGAACTAGAGACGAGGGGCAGGAAATCAGGATTTTGTATTTTTTCTTATACATTAATGTACAAAGCTTAAATTCTTCTCTTTTTATTCTGGTTTTCCAAACTGCTTTTTTACTTCCTTGTGGGTTTTTTTGGCCCTTGAAAATCGTGAGGGTGTTTTGAGTAAATACAGCCAAGTCATCTTATGAAGCTGTTTTGCCCAGTCTGTGAATGCCACTGACACATTTGCATGCAAAAATGCTTTGCGAAATGTAGGAGGAGTGCAAACAAAAATTGCAAGGCATAGATGGATTAGATTTGTGCTTGGATTGACTTTGAAGAAGGGAATTGTTCTGATCTCCTACTTCCTCCTTGCACTGAGTTTCTGAAGTACTTGTTTCTCTGTGTCTGAGTCCCAGAACTCTGGGGACTGTAGTTGTCTTTGGAAAGGCAAGGACATGCAAAGCATTGACATCAAATCAAGAAGAAAATATGCATAGCTTTCATTGTCAGAATTGATGTGATTGAAGCTGCCTGTGACTGGTAGCCTAAACATAGATTCTAAAAAGTACCGTTTCCTTGATCTGCCACTTTTAAAAATTATATTCCTTAAAAAAAAACCCTTAAAGGCACACAAAAACTTTGCACAAAAGAAATACATGTAAGCAAGTAAAGCTGAAGTAATTTCTTTTTATTAATGGAAACCTAAGAGTATTAAGGCAAGGTCAGTTTGCAGCCCAGATTAAATCAGCGATAATAACATTGGCAAGTGGTGTATAAAGACTTCCTTGCTGAAGGTGGCTGTACTGACACATGATACAACTGGAAGAGAGTTCCTGGATTCTCATGTTCAGTATTTGTTGCAGTCAATGCATTTGTATATTCCCTTTTGTAAAGTTACCAAGCATCATCTTAAAATAGTCAAAGCTTGTCTCATTAGCAAGTTATTTCAAAGCTTACGTGTTTGGGCTAAAACTTTATTCCAGGATTCTGGCTAAATGTACCCACAACCAGTTTGTGTCCCCAGCTGGATAAAATTGGTATTTTCTCTCAGTATTTATAAGAGTATTTGCACCCTTTGTAAAGGGTTTTTCTCTCTGTTTATATAGGGGAGACTCTCTTTCCCCTAGTCAGTTTAGGAGACTTGCATTTAGACTTGAAGGGATCACAATCCTGTGATATGACTGATTAGGTATGCTCATGGTATTCATTTCAGGACAATATTCTGCTGTCATTCTTCCCTGCATAAACTTACATATATCTCACCTGTGTCTTAGGTGCTATTTTTTTATTTTCTGACCAGATTAGATACTGGCAGTGCCTTTTTTTATGTGGCTCTGTAGGAAGTGCCTTAATTTATGTCATGGGTAGCTTTTTTCTCTTTTCATACCTTCATCAATTTGGTGATGAGTTGATCAGACATGAGTTCCATGCATGTGAGTACCTTCCTCTCCTTGGTCACTTCCCACTGTCACAGCAGAACTTCTGCTTGTCTTACTCCTTGCATCCTGACCTTGCCTCCAGGGCTGATGAACTGCATTCCCTGGCACTGCTTCTGTTCATGTGGTTCCTCTCCCCTGGTGTCCTAATTGTTCAGTGCATCAGATGTGCCTCTATACTTTTTGTCAGCAGCAACTTTTAGTAGACATCTCAATTCCCTTGCCAGTTGAAGGACTGTTAAATAAAAACTTAACCCCAAGATAATTCTTGGCAACTTCTTCTGGTGATCTGTGTCCAGCCTGGTAATTTTTTATTGTCCATGGCTAGTCGCTTAGTCACTTTGCAATTCTTCTACCAAATAAGATCATTACCAACTTTTTAAAATCCAGTTGTTGTTGGGTCCAGATGAGATCTAAGATTTCTCCTGTCTGTTTTTAATTTTTAGTAAAAAGTTACTCTGTTACTATTGACTGCATGGTACTGATTGTAGTAGGGCTGATTTCTTTTTTGCTTTTTTCCCCCCAGCTTCAACTCTAAAGACAGGTGTTCTGTTTGCTCTCCTGCCATCGTGGAGTATCTCTAACTGTGGTTTTTTGTCTGCTTCAGAAATATAAATTGTAGATTTTAAATTATTTTATTGGCTAGAGGTGAAGTTGACACAATAGCTTGAGAATACATGGAAGCTTTATTTGCAACTCTATGTACAATTTAATCTGCCTTTTTTTTTTCAGAAATCTGTGGTGGTCTCATCTGTTTTTCTTCACACATGTTCAGGAAGATGTTACTTTTAATTCCATGCTGGTTTTGTTAGATTCCAGGTCTGTTTCATAGTAGACATCCTATCTTTGTTTCTTTACTAAGAAATTTTCACTTCTAGGTTACTACTTCACATAGTTTCTATGAATTATTGAAGAACTTTGTTTTTAATATCTTTTAAATCAAATTTTTTAAAAACTATAACTTTATTCCTGTACTGTAATATCTGAGGTGCAGCTTCTTTAATCAACTTCTTCTGTGCCTTTTGGGAAGTGTGGTGAAGCGCTTATCTAGTTGGGCCTATTTCATCTTTCAAGTTATCTACTGCATGTTGCATCCCACGAGGCATTTCCAGATTTGTTTATGCACATTTAATGAAGCAGCAACTCAGCATTTTCAATTTAGAGAGTCTGAACTCCTCAATCTACCTGACTGCTTAAACTTCACATGAGTCAGAAGTTAATCTCCTGTAATGCCCGACTCACTGGGATATTTTTCATTCTAATAAAATAAAGTCTGTAGCAAGGATGGTTTCTTTGAATCTACTGCAGATTCTGAACAAGGCTGTCCTTTTTAAGTGTGGTTGGTTTTGGTTTGGTGTTTTTTGTTTTATTTTTTTGACCCAAGCAGATTCTATGAATTCTTTTACAGTGGTGTGTTTGAGGTTTTTTTTTTTAAATCTCTCACAATTTTAAGTGGTGTATATTTGAACCATCCTTACCTCTATGGGCTTTTTTTTTTAATAGCATGTGGATTTCACTGTGTGTTTTAGCCACTAAGATGCTGTTGTCCCCATGATATTTAATCTTGTATTTATTTCAAGTTCATTAGTTTTGTAGTGGAGGCCTCTTTTTTGTAAGTACACAAATACTTTAGAATGTTTTATCTCGTCATGCCTGTTTACCCGGGCAGACTACTTGTCTGCCAGAACCCTGTTCTAATCTGTGTTAGGACTTTCAGCCCTTTATCAAACAATCAGAGATAAGAGTCCTTCTTGGTCACATTCTCATTTTCCTTTACTTGTGCATCGAGGTTGGAGGTTGTGTGGCTGCCCAACAACTCTCACTTGTCACTTTCATCTGTAAATCCCTCCCTGGGTGTGTCACCTTGTCCTTTATGGTCAGTGTCCTTGTCTCATAACTGAGAGTCCTTGAGCAGGAGAGTCCTGCTGAGTGACTCTGAAATGCTGTAATGTTTCACCCATCTTTCTCCTCATTATTTTAATGCCTCTTTATCAAGTCACTTGAGAATATAGCTGGATCAATTGTTTGAAGTCCTGCCATATAAATAATCTCTAGAGTCTGTCCCCTCTCCTTAAGTAACCTTGAACACCCAGATAGAATATAGCTTCAACTCAGCAGGGAAATACATAAAGTGCAAGGGAGAAGGGGAAAGCCAATATATGTGAAAATATTCACTTGAATGTGACCTTATTTATTTTATGAACATAAAAAGACCCCTCAAGTTGCATTTAAGTGAATAGACATAATTAACTGAAAATATTTTAATATCATCTTCTTTCAGTCACAAATACAGTAGCAGCTGTTGCCAAGGTTTATCAACAGCTATTGCTACAGCTAAGGCAAATTTGCAGGTCATCAGATGTAGGGAAAAACATCTGGTAAATAAATAGATTCTGGAATTTATAGACATCTTGACTGATCACATCTATTTGGGGTTTTTTTGTCCAAGAAAATGTCTCTGAATGAACTTACTGTGATTAGGTTGAAGCTTCTGCAGGATGGTATTTATTTATTCTGGTGGATGTTATATATTTACTCTGATGGATCTTGTTGTTTTAACATAATTGCTTTTGAATTAGTGCTTCCGTGACAGTTTTGTGAATATTTAGGCCCCAATTGTCCTGACCTGAGGCTGATAATGCTTTTTTTTTTTTTTTTTGTGGGTTTCTTTGTATACATGTGACTCGTAAGAGGGGAAGGAGTTACACTGTAGATGTTCTAATTTTGGAGAGGAGAGCAAAATCTCTTCAGTATTACAGATGACAAGAAAACAAATTACCTTTTTCTGGTATCTTTTCTTTCCTGCTAATCCCCAGATCCAGATTTAGCAGCATTATGTGACTGTCCACCGTAGCTGAGTGCTTTCTTTCCGCTCTGATGCTGCGGTTGCGTTGGCTGATCTCCACTGTTCTTCCCTCCTTTTTTTGTGTGGGTTTTCCTGCTGATTTCTTAAAAGGCAGCGTGTGGTGTGTCTCACTGCACCTTTCATGGTGCTTTCAGATGTGGGGAGAGGGTGAGAGGCTGTTTGGGGCTCGGGACTTGTGCAGCCCTGGCGGACAGGCTGCCTGCCCTGCCTCTGTCTGTCTGCTGCTGCCTCAGAGCGGAACAGCTCAACTCGGAAGAGCCCCACAGAGTTCTGGGGCACTGAGCTCTGATTCACGACAGCTAACACATTGCTGTAAGATTATATTTATCCGTAGTACATGGATGATGGTTTGTACGTTTTGCAGGTTTTTTTTGACCTTCATTTGTTCTAACTAGTCTGTTGTGATTGTTTTAAAATAAAAACATGTTCTGTAAGAGTAACCGGATCTTGTATACAAAGCGCCTCCAGCACCCATCCCTATTTTTGATGCTATTTATCTGCACTTTGATTTGTTACTTCAGAAAGAAAAATCTTAATGGGAATGAGTGTCATGATCTTGTGCTTATCAGAAGTTGGTAAATGAAGTCTGCACCTGCACTGACAGTAAGGAGCCTTTTTGTTCTGGGGCAGCACAGCTAGCAGTAGAGCACAGATGTCCCGATGCAGAACAGTGCGTGTCAGGAGGCTCGCTTTAAAACCTCTCGTAAGCAGCAAACAGACATAGTTCCTTTAACCTGTTTTATTCAGCCTAGTCTGCACCTCAGAAATGGTAGGTCAGAGGGCAGAAGATCTGTGGCATACTACCTTTGGTCTTGTTCAGTGTAGTAGGTACTTCTTGGCAGCCCTCCAGGCGGTGTTCCCACAGTGCTTGCACAGCTCTGACACAGGCAATCCTGGAATTTTACAGCTGGAGTGAAGGGCCAGGTAATGTGGCATTTGGTGATTCATATGGTCTGGTAAATGTTTTATTTTCCGTAAGTAGCGTTATTCTTCTTTTCCCCACTCAGTAAAGGAGAAGAGGATGGATGAATCCAGAGAGAAAATAGTTAGATTGGCCGGATGATGGGTTGGAGGGGAGAGAACAAAGTTTGGAGTTACGGCCTGAGGGAAAGTGGAAAGACTTGTCATTGCAGCAGTGGTTACTTTTAATTTAACTCCATGGATTGTAGAAAAACTGTGAGTGCTTTAATTACATAATGACCTCTAAAATGAAGGTGAACAGAAATGCTGAATTTATAGAACACATTTCTAGCTGTCAGCCAAATTTTCTGAGTGAAAGCCGTTATCAGCTCGGAGCGGGGAAAATGAAGCTTGCTATATGGAACTTTTCGTTACGTTTTTTGAAATCTTTATTGGGTATTAGAAGGCAGAAGAGAGAGTTTGTTTCATGCCTTTATCAGAGTGCTGCAGTCTCAGCTGCTGTAGCAGATTTTGGACCCCCTCGTGTAAGCTGTGCCAATACAGTGGCTGCAGGGAAGAAGGGGCAGGCTGTGTGTGCAGCCTTGCTCCTCTTCCTGCCCCGTGGTGCCCAGCGAGGTGGCACAGGAAGAAGTGTGTGGGCACCACGGCAGCTTGCTGGCAAAGGCAACACTTTGAGTGGAAGCACAGGGCAAGCGAGATTTACAGTCTGCTAATAAAGCAGCAAAATGGCTTAGTTTAAAAGGTGTGCATGCTTCCATTACCTGCTGTAACTGGAACCAGAGTGGTGGAACAGGGAAGCATTTGGTCTCTTGAAAAGCAGGAGTTCTGAATGAGTGTTGGAGACTAATGTAATGATCTTAGTGGTTTGCTTCCTGCTTCGCTGTGGTAACATGCCACTGTGTATGCCTGTGTGCTTTTTCCACCGAGAAGGTTTTTTCCTCCTTGAAAGACAGAAAAGCTGAGGGGGAGCTATTAAATTCTGAAAGCTATATTTAGCTGGGAGCAATTAAAGCTAGCACTGTGTAATGACACTTGCGACTAGCTTATCCATCAGGCAAACTGTAAGATTTTAATACTTGGTTTCAGTCAGACTTGGCATTACCGTTAACTTTTGCTTACATTCATTAAACTCTGCATTTTAGAAGATGTGTCTGGTGCGGGTTGTTGCAAAGTTATTTGCATTCTTACTGTTCCCACTTGGTTCCTACTTCCATTTTCAGTGTAAACCCCCACAGTCCCACATTGGTTTTGAAGGAGGTAGTTCTGCTCTACCCTCCAGTCAGCAGATACCTGGTTTGCTCTCTTCATCATCTTTATGCTTGCAGCATGTTGGTGCAGTGAAATGACTCTGCAAACACTATGGCTAAAAGTTCGGCTTTTTTCCTTTTTAGTTATTAATTGGATTCATTTTCCACTCTGATTTCACTCTGTAGTCTTGTTGCTACTGGCTTTAGTAGAACTTGCTGTGGGAATAAACAGCTAACTGTGAGAAGGAAGAGAATTGGCTGGTTCCTCCCCAAGGGCCCAGTTCTGCTTGATGCATATGTACACCAAATTGCTCTCTATTGCCAGACTGAGTCTTTGTTACAATCCTGGTAGGCTCTTCTGGAAATAGTTAGAAATGTGTAGCTTCCTTAGGACTAATACAGTACAAAACAGCTTAATTAATTTCTGTAGAGTTGTTAAAAGGTCAGTTATTCCATGTTCGTTCTGTTTTTTTTCCTTGGGTACCAAATAATTAATTTTCTCAGTTCTGCGTTAAATGAACATCCCTCTGTGATGCTCACATGAGCTATAGTCATCCACTGCGAGATATGTTTATTGCTCAGTTTATCCTTCTATTCCATCAGGCTCTATAATTTTTCTGATGTCTAATGTTTGTGAGTATGTCTGTACAACTGTGGGTTACTTTTTTATTACACAGGCACAAAAAAAAGTTATAAATCAATCAACAGTGCCGTTAAGCTGATCTGGATTTCCCGGATGATTTTAGAAATTGTGTACCTGTATTGTGAAATACTCAGAAACAAAATCATATGAGTGCTTCTTTATGCTCACTGATCAGAAGAGATCTCTTGAGTACCAGTGGTTTGGGGACCAAGGGGGAACATGGAACCTTTTTCAGACCAGGAAATTGTGGGGGAAATTTCATTTTGGAAGGAGGAAAACTTGATGTCTGTGCAAAAATGTGGAGAGATTGTGGGACAACAAAGGTGTCGCTTGGCTTCATCGGAGTGGTTGATACGAGCCTTGGCTTCCTGAACTGCTGATGGCCCGAGGTGCACAGTGAAGGATGCTTGGGTTGTGTCTCCTTATATCTGTCACTTTCCTTTAGGGTCCTTCTAGGGTCCCTGTTACTTCAGTATGATATGTAATATACTCCTAGTAACTAATGCAATTCTTTGTAACCTATATCTGATAATTTTTTTCCTGTTTTTCTTACCTTGTTCATGCAAATAGCACAGAGGATTAAAGGCATGAATTTTTCAGATCTAACTTGGGTTTTTTTCAAAGGCTTTTTATAAGGTTATTCTGTTGCCTTAACCATGAGAAGTTTTTAATATATGATTAGTTGGAAGTTTCAAATGTAGAACAGCTTAATTTTTGAGTTACTGGGAAAAATGCCAGCCATAGATTTGGGAAAGTCTGAGTAATAAAATCATAAAGCTGGTTCATCGCTCAAATATGTTGTTATTTCAGCTGCCTCTGCCCACTGCATGTTCCTACAGGCTAAAAATGTCAATAGGCTCTTACATTAATGCTATTTTAGGACTCTAATCTTAAAAGGCAGTACAATGAAAGAACCTTAGATTAACCAAAAATATCAAAGTTAACACATCAAGTGTTCTTTCTTACTCTAGTTTAAAAAACTTCCACCCTCAGTACTTAGATGATTAAAAATGCACAAGTTCATGTGTTGAATTATCCTAGAATCAAATCACAGATGTTTAAACTACAAACCAGATGGGGACAGTGGCATTTTTAGGAATTGATATAGAAGAAACAAGAAATTGAGTGTAAATGTGAAATTAGGAGATACTGAATGTAGACAGCTGATAGGAGAAGGCAAAAGTATATCTCAAAACTCTGAGTTGAAAACAGGGAAAAGAATTGCCTTTCTCCTTGGCAAATATGCTAACACTGTGAGAATAATATTAAATAAGGGCAGTAATGTCAATTCAAGAAATGCAGAAGAATTTAATTTCATTACTGAATTAAAGCTGTAGTCTATGACAGCATGTAGAAATAATAGCTAAGAAAAAGTTAAATTGTAACAATAATTGAGATTCGTAACTGTTATCACAAGTAATTTGAGGAATTCTGTTTCTCATATTGATTTTGAAGAAAGATCAGGAAAGCCTCAGAGCACTGGAGAAAGCTTAACAATGTGCTAGTTTTTACAAAAAGTACGTGGTACTCAGACACTGGTTTGTCTGGGGCTGATTGATTGCAGACTTCTGGAAAATTTATCATCAAGCTGATGTGGGAACTGACTCGGTGCAATAGAAATTCAAATCTAGTAATTGGAATGAAGGACCACGCAGCCCATGAATATAAAGGCAGACTAAACCATTGTTCCTTTTTAGCTCAAATGCAGCACGTTAAACTTTGTCATAAGCAATTTCTGTTTGGGACTGCTCACGTTGTACAGAGAAGTTCTACAGGTTGCTAAAACTGTAAAATTGGATTGTCTTCAGAAAAAGTGCATTTGACTAACTCTGTGTTGCTTCAAAGCAATGGCCGAATAATGATACAAGTTTGTCAAGAGTAGTACCCTGGCATCTATTTCTGTGCATGATTCTTCTTTCTTGTTTTGTGCTGAGAAAATATTTGGGTAGGTTCTCCACAGCCTCAGTAGAGTTACACACCTGCTCAGAGTTCTGGATCTTTGGAGCAAGAAGGGTTTCTGTTACCCAATGCATTGCTCTCTTACTCTATTAGTGGACTAAAACTCAAGTTGCTTAGTTATATGGGAGAATGTGGCTAACCTGAATTTCTAATGCATATCTTTCAGAAAAAAAATGTCAGCTATAGATGCTGTATTTTAGGGAAATATTTTGGGAGGGGAGAATGCATGAAAAACAAGGTAGAAAATTTTTCAGATATTCATACATTCTACTTGTTACCTCCCTTATGCTTCCCAGGGATGAAAGGACAATGCAGCAGGAAGTTTTATTTCTCATCTGCTTTTTTGGTTTGTTTTTCAGATCCAACACGATGCTCATGTGAGCTTGCCACATCTTGCCTAATGGAATTGCTCATACTTTCACTTCTGTAAAAGAAGAGATTTGGATTCTTCCTAGTGGCAGTGGTCCTACCCACTCACGGTAAGTCAGTCTTCCTTCTATCATGGATGTGTTGCGCTCTCTCTAGGAAAGCAGAGGTTAAATTGGTGTGGAGCCTGTTTTAGCCTAGAAAGAGCATGATCTAAGAAGCTGTGTAGGAAGCTTTTTGGTATGAAGAATCAGTCAATGGAGAATGGGAGGGGACTACAGTATAGCTGCAAAGAGGTGGTGGTTCAGTCCTCTTTTGGGATAAGACGTGCTTAATTAAATGTCTAGAAGAATTGAAGGAAGTAACAAGGAAATAGAATAGGTAAGCCTGAAGTTGTGCTAATGTAACCTTTTATTCTGCTGAGACAAGGGTAATTGTTCAAAAATACCTCAAAGCTGTGTTACTTTTGAGGGAAATGGGTTAAGAACCACCATTTGTTGGGTTGTACTGTGTTTGGGTTCCCTTCAGTCTAAGGCTTTGGGGTTTCCACTGATCACCCAGTGAGTCAGGAAGGGAGACTCACCCATTGCACCATTGGACTCAGTGGTTTGTGTCTCATTCTGAAATGTTCTCTCTAGACTGCAGCCAAATATAGGACTTTGGCAAGGTTGAGATTGTGTTATTGGTGAAATTGAGAAACTTCTTGTCCTGCTGGTGGGTTTTTTGCCTGAGTGTTCACTAATTGTGAGATTTAGCATTAGGAGAAAATTCTGTCCTGAGTCATATTTCCAATCATGGCATTTGTGGCATTTTATCTTCTCTAATAGTATGCAAATGTAGTCACAATGCATTCTGAATACTTAACAATTTCTCCTTTGGTGCAGGGACATCGATAATGTATTTGAACTTCCTGGCTAGCAGCTTGTGCTGCATTTCAACTTTTTAATGTTTGTATCTGTGNACTAGATTAGTATTTTAGAGCACATAGGACAGTTAGGATGTTGCAGGCTTTACATGCATGTAATTTACATACTTGATTGCAGTTTTGGAAGGCTGGATGTTCTAACTGTGCAGTTCTTACAGTCCTATATATAAACTGATGTTTTAAAAATCTGTCTTGATAGACTTAGTGGATCTTATACTTGTAAACCAGAATATAGCACTGCTGTTTGCACTAATTTCTTATTGTACTTTCACCTCTGTTTGTGTAGGCTTAATCACTGCTTTAAGCTTGGTGAATTTTTAGGCTGAATCTCTGTTCCTCTTGTGAGCATGTAAAAGGTATCACTAGCTCTATGATGCCCAGAACTTGCTTTTCCCTGGAAAGCTGGAGATGAGTCATGAGGACTGAAGTATGTAGCAGGCACAATGATTGAATCTTTGCTAGATGTGGCTGCTGTAAAGCACAGTAAAAACCATGCGTGTTTTCAGCTTCTCTGGATTAGAAGCTGAAAAGGTGTCAGTGGAGGAGAGCAAGGAGTGGAGAATACTTTCACTTGGTTTTTTCTCTTGGTAGGTGCTGCTCCGATGGGCGGTGCCCAGTTGCTATAGGATCCTTTTACCTATGAAGATAGCGGAGTTTATCAACACTATTACAAAACAGTTACTGATAAAGTTGTGAGTTTTATGTTTAAGTAGCAAACCAAAGTTTTGTGATTGCCTAATGACTTTCAAAACATTTCTGTACGTGGCAAAAATGAACATAGACCTGCCCCACCGCAGTGTGCAACACGTGGCAATTTTATTTACAGAGGGGGTTCCTGTGGAACAGATAGGTTTGTCACTTCACGTGAAGTCGTGCAGGAAGCCTGTGAAAAACTCTGGTTAAGACCTTATCTGCTTATCCTAATCTTTCTAGTGTTCCCCATTGAAAGGCAACTTTGATAGGTGCTGAAGGGAAGGGTGGTAGATTTACAGGGATACAAAACTTACAGCATTTGAACGGTTACAAAAAGAGATTTTTTCATTGCTCCTGTAATAGAGGAAGCAGAAGACTGAAATGAGAATTAGGATTTATCTTAAAAATAATACTTCCATTCTCATATTGACATAGTACAGTCCTGTTGGTATATGTTCTTGGAATGCATTAATACTTTGTAACACCCTGTTTTTTCAGATGCATTAAATCTCCCATTAACACATGGTGTAATTGCACTGAATAGCTCGGTATCTTTTGAGAAAGGAAAGAAACAGTACCTGGTGCTCAAAGTGAATTCACCTTTAAGAGGCTACCTTGAATTCGTTTTTACCAGCTTGAAAACTGAATCCATGGCTGTTACAGAAGCAACTTCCAGATGTTACTGAGCTTTTAGAACAATTCTTTACTGCTCTCGTGAATGTAGGAAAATAGTGATCCTCATTCCTCAGTCCGCATAATTTTTTTTAAAAGGAATTTCATGGAACCTCTGTGTATTCCAATCTTTGTTGGTATTTTCTCTGAGTTTTGCCAACCTACAATTCCAAGCTGAGTTCTTTGGTACAAATATTATGTACATTGACTATTTGGTTTTATCTCACTTGTGAAAGGTATTTAATTTTACTTTTTAAGCTGAATATTGGTAGCTCAGTGTTGTCTGCTGGCTCTTTACTAATACTCTTATAGGAAAAGCCCTTTGTACAGAACAAAATTCTGTGTTAAAATATGTCATTTAGTACTTCCTCTGAAGGAAAAAGAGGCTAAATCTTAGCATGCATATGCTTGTAAATGCAAAAGTAACTAATGTACAACCCTACCTGTTCTTTGTGTACAAGCTCATGACTATAAATTTAAGCCACTTCTCTCAGATGTGTTTCTTTTGGAATTAGCTATGAATATTTGTGCTAACTTGGCCAGTGAATAGTAGCATAGGTAAATCTCCTGGGGAAAAAAAAATGTGAAGAACGGAAGAAAACGGCTGTTTGTTAACTTCTTGTCTTACTGGTTGCTATTGAAACAGATTAGTTTTGTTATTGTTTAAGGCCAAAACAAACTATTACATCTGCGTATCATGGATGGCATCTGTGGTGGTGGTGAATAAGCAGGTTACCTACCTCATGGAAGTATAATTTGTATTTTTTAGTTTTAGTCATAGATACTTTGATCTAAAACGGAAAACACATGCTTAGACAGAGGAGCTGTTTGAAACAAGTGGACTGCTGATTTACTATGATTTCAGAATAAAGTCATTTTTAGACTTGTTTCAGTAGAAAATAAATGTTTGTGAAATTATGAAAAGGTGGAGCAAATATACAGGCACAGTTTCATTAATACAGCATGATATTATTTATCATTTAAATGGATCTTTTAGGGCAAGTTGTTGCTTGTAAATGCCAAATGTGTCGGGCTGATGTTTGGCTTGAGGTGGTGTGACGAGTTTGTGAACTCCTCGTCCCTGTGGTGCCAAGGTGACAGACCATTCTCCCTGGATTAGGGACAGAGTGTGTCACACACATGAAAATTCAGGTCTTTTTAATAGTTACTGCTTCCTGCTTTGGCAGAGACTATGAACTTTAAGTGCTTGAAATACCTAATTAGCATAGCCAAAAGTAACTTAGAAGATCATGAGTCTTGTCTCCTGTTATGGAAACTTTAGATGCCTTATGCTTAAATGCAGAGAAAAGTAGCGACTGTTGTGTGTCTGGTTGTTCCAGAGACAATCAGCTGGGTCTCCCTTCCCACTTCAGCAATGGGAACAAGTTGCCTTCTTGGTGACATTACAGAGAGGATTTTACGAAGTGAGAGTCTGCATATTGCTTACAGAAAGTGATACAGATAGTCCATATTCTTACCAGTGTAATGTTTTCATCACACCCTCACTGAGCAGAAGCATACACTTTTCATGAACTCAGTCCTTTGATGTATATAATTTTTTTGCTTGGAGAAGCCAAAAGAACTTGCCTCTCTTCTTTTAAGAGTAGCTCTAAGAGACCATCTCTGTCTTTCAGTCTATGTTTGAACACGTGCTTCTGCCAGCCTTATCATTTTGAAAAAAGATGGGGTAAATTTTTCCTGTTTTTGCTATGTAAACTGTGGTAATTGCTGTATTTGTCCACCAGCTGAAGAATAAAAATAAAGCCACAGATACATCAGAAGGCAGAAGATCTGTCATGTTTCGAAGGTGCCCTTAGAAATTAATGAAGACCAACAGCTGTATAGCTGTGTAGTTGTACAGCTTCAGGGCCCCTCTTTCCAGTTGTGCCACAGCAAAAGGTTTCATGTGCAGGCAAATTGCAGGAGAGTGGAAGAGAAGGTTGCAGTTGTTGGTGGGCTCCTTCAGTGTGGTAATGAGGATATGAGACTGAATCCCCAATCCTGCCATGTGTAATAGGGAATGAGGTATGGCTTTGGCCTCTAGAGACTGTTGCTTATTCACTGATTCCTAGTTTATGTGCCTTATACTCACATTTGCTTCAGAGAAAAGGTCATATTCTTGTTTTAATTCATGAGGCAGGTTCTTGTAACTCCAGGTATTTGAAGACAAAATGAAAATGACAGTGTTTCTTTAGGTTGGAAGAAGCTTCCTACTAAGCAGAAAAATATTATGATTATTGAAGTAGTTACTTCTCAAGGAGAAATAAAGATTACTTTAAAGACTGAGTAAAATGTTAACGGTATAATTTTTTTGAGCTACGTGTATAAAATTCAGTGGCTTCTTCAGTTTTAGTCAGTGGGCTTCTGTTACATTAATGTGTTTTAATCTCATTTGATCCTTGTGTGCTTGCCCAAGAATGTAATCTGGTGTAGATTTTTGTTGCACTTCTTATCGAAGCATATATGAGGGATAAAAAATGGTCAAATCTGATGAACATAATTATCAACAGTGATAAATAAACAGATGTATTTATGAAAACGTAACATTTGCAGTATTTGTTTAATGAGTTTTTTAAACTTACCCAACTGTGTACATCTCACACACAAAGTGTCTGTTGTGGAGACACATGCTTTTTAGTGACCAAACCATAGCAAGAACATTTTCAGAATGGAAGTACATTTGCACATCAACTTCTGTTTCAAGGACATTAACGTTCTGCCAGAAAACCAGGAAAGATGGTTTACTCCCCATGTTACCTGGTGGGCAATAAAACATGCTGTCTGGTAACTTGCAGACACAATAGTGAGCATCAGAGTAATGACGAAAATAAATTGATGATAAAATGATAAAATAAAACGATGAAAAAGCTTTAAGAAGCCTTCAGTGCAGCAGCGTGTTTTACTGTGACTTTCACTGCTCTTCCCTTATGTCCAGGTGACTTCTGTGCCTCCAGATCTCCTGGAGGAGACCTGGGCTCTGCTGCTGTATTTTTGGAGTTTGGCAAGTTATTAAAGAAAGGAAAAGTTTTTGATCTAAGACCAGATTTCATATGATGCTTTACCTTGAAAAGCAGCAAAAATTATCCTTCTTTTTTCCCCCTTAAGTTTTGCCCACATATGTTTGTCCCCTGGATTTTTTTACTTCCAGCGCTTAAATATCTGAACAATTTGATGACCGTCCACAGGTGTGTTTGAATGTACTTCACGCAGTACTTTATTTTAAACAGCAGAAATTATGCTTTCAGAAAAATCAAAAAACTCAAGTTATTATTTTACTTTAGAAGCCTAATAATAAAGCATTAATCAAAATGTTAACACTAGAAAATTGTCTTTCTGTAGCACAGCATTTGTTTGGAACTTCTAACAACCTGTCAAGTGCTACAAAGAGAAATAATTTTAATTCTTGGAGGCTCTTACATTAGCTAAAAGGTAGAAACCATCAGCTACATCAATGGTCCAGAGGCAGCAGTACTCACTGTGGTGACAGTGAAAAAACTGCATGTGTTTCTGGTTGAGGGACACCAATATAATTTGTTGCTGGTGATGAGAAGGACAAGGAGGACCAGAAAATGGCCCTGTCCCTTTGTGTGTGATTTTTTTTTTAATGGCAACTTTTATTGGGCAACAGCTCTTTGCTTCTAAAAACTTAAACTGTTAATGTTGTTTTTCACACATTGTGATGAGTCACGTGCCACTCCCTGCCTGCTTTTACTTTTGCCATCACTGGACAAAATGATAGTAACAAGTGGTTAGCAAAGTAAAATGTACCCTAAGAAAAGCTAGTTTATAGTTTTACCGTTAATACTATTCAGCATCTGGCCAGCAGCTTTTGAGGGAAAACCTTTGCTTCAGGAGAAATAGAAAAAGTATTCATTGTTTAGCTCAAGATTTGGGACTCCAAAGGAAATGGATTTTCCACTGTGTGGAGTGAGACAGGCTTCAAAATCTAGAATTTAAAAGCTCAATGGATTTTGATTTGTCATGAGGGTAGTATAAAATAAACATTTTCTATGCCCGTAGTTGGGTGTTTGTTCTATCTTTTCAAATTATAGTTTGTACTTCACCTTTCACATTTTTACATATGGTTTATGGTTTTTTGAATTGTCTGGGTTTTTTGTTTGTTGGGTTGGCCTTTTTTCCTCTTTTTGTTGTTTTGTGGGTTTTTTCGGTGCCATATAGCTATTGAGGAAATCTAAAAGAAACCACTAATTAAGAGGTGGTGATAGCTAAGTAACAGCTGTTAAGGGCATGATTCAGCATCTCCTGCTGCAACTAGCTTCCCCTCCAAGTTGTGAAATCTCCATCTATCCTATATTTGCAAAGTCCTTGGTGAAGAAGTGCAGGTAACCAGGGTGCAGGGACTGCCACAATGGATATTGTGGTGGGTTGACCCTGGCTGGACACCAGGTGCCCACCTAAGCCACTCTATCACTCCCCTCAGCTGGATGGGGCAGAGAAAATACAGTGAAGGACTCAGGGGTCAAGATAAGGACACAGAGAGATCACTCAGCAATTGCTGTTGTGGGTAAAACAGTCTTGACTGAGGGAAATTAATTTAATTTATTACCAGTCAAATATAGGGTAATGAGAAATAAACCCAAATCTTAGAACACCTTCCCTTTACCTCTCCCTTCTTTCTGGGCTCAACCTCCAGATGTACTTCCTTCCTCCCAGTGGAACAGGGGTTGGGGAATGAGGGCTGCAGTCACATCATCACACATTGTCTCTCTCTGCTGCTCTTTTCTCCTCAGGGGAAGGGCTCCTCACTCTCTTGCCCTGCTCCAGTATGGGGTCCCTCCCATGGGAGTCAGTCCTCCGTGAATTCCTCCAACATGAGTCCTTTCCATGGGCTGTAGTTCATCATGAACTGCTCCAGTGTGCATCCCCCGTGGGGTCACTGAATTTGAGAAATACTTCTGAAGTGGGATTTTGGCTTTAAGCTGGAGGCCCTTTTAATAGTATGTTGAAAGAAATAAGGAACCACTAATACCATTTTTTGCCTGCATGTCTGGCTCCATGTGGGATGCTCCAGCTGTGCTGTGCAGGCTATTCACTGAAGAATTGGACTCAATGATCCTTGTGGGTCTCTTCCATCTCAGAATATTCTGTGATTCAGTTGTCACCTGTGGGAAGATAAATTCATGTTTTTTTCAGTTACATAACCTTGCATCACATTTCATTTAACTAGAAATCTGACTGTAATGCACTCGATACGTGTGCATTTAAAACACAAAGGCATTGTCATAGAAAAAATAAATGTGCATATTAAGACTTGATTAAAAAGGGATCATTAACATTTGAACAAGGTGCTAGTATCACCTCAGATGCGTATACAGAAAACATGAATATCAGTATGCCTATACTTTGCATGAGTATTGGAAATGAAACAGTTTTATGACCGGCAAGAATTATGGGGTTTGCCATGGAAAGTGCAACAGAAGTTCTTAGCCTGATGAATGGAATAGAGCTGCTGAAGGTGTATTTGGTAGAGAGGAAGGCTGCAGTCCCCCTGAGTGTCCACCTGAGGCGGGTGGCAGGCTGACTGATCTGAGTACAGGGGCCAGCTCAGAAGGGCCAGCCATGCAGCTGCTGAATGAAATGTCCAGATCTCTGAGTCTCTGCAGTGAGTCAGACCTCGGGGCTTCTGCATTGGCTTCCAAATGTGCTGCCATGAGTCTGGGGTAATCTAATAGGCAGTGACCTTTAATTGCCTTTTGGCCTTGTGGCAGCAAGCTGCTACTGCTACAAATGACAATTAGTAAAATTCCTCTCATTAGACTGCAGTGAACAAGGGGTAACATGATAGAAAGTGCACTGTAAGATGTATTTTCCTTTATAAAGAATATATTATTGATATCACAAAAGTATTCATATGACTGCGTATGTTTGAATTTCAGAGTACTCGGAAATGATTGTGAAAACTAGCATTGTTGCTACTTATGTATTTAAGTTAGCAGTAGCAAAGAAGTTCTGATTAAGTATATTACAGGGAAGATCAAATGGAAGACTGTTTAGTGGTTGTGGATAAATTGTGGCAACTCCGTTTGGACTGATTGCTTTCACCTGATTTATTTGATTTGCTACCTGTGAAATACCCTGTTTCTCTCCATGGGGACATGAAGGCTCATTAATGTTGTTGAAATAATGTCTGCTTGCTCAGCTGAAGAAAAGTCAGGCCTGCAGCATCCCTGAAAGTGGTTCTGAATCTAAAAAACCAGTGGTTGTTTATATACAAAATGTTAATTGTCACTCTGCTCTGTTCAGACATAACTAATGTGTGACTTAATTTAGATACATTAGCTGAGAATCGTTGTGTTCACATGGGAAGTAATGCATTTGTCACATGTATTTACTTTCTCATGTTTAATGCGTGACATTCAACTTGACAATTCCTGCACTTGTTGGTGAGTTTAAGCTTCTTAGATTTACTGTGTAAAGTGGTTAAGCTGCTGGTTTTAACTTCCAAATGCCTCATGCGTTTTCCATGTCCTCACTCAGCTCTAGAAAAGTATCCCAGGCATGGGGAATGGGGCAGGGAGGAAGACACAGAGAAACTGAGCTGTTCAGACTGGTAAAAGGAGATGTGAACTCTGAGCAATTTGTGAAGTCCCCAGGCAAAATTAATACAAAGTCAGATTCTTCTGCACAAGGCAGCAGCATTTATTGGAAGCTTTAATTATTTTAAAGCACTGTATGCTGGATTTGTATGGACAATCTGTAAGAACAAATGACAGACTTTTCATGCTGCATGCCATAGGGAGTAGAAGCAAATTTACATTCCAGTTTTGGGAATAATACTGAAATTCTGAATAGATTGGCAATTGGTAATAGGTCAAAATTTGTATGTCTGGGAATGCTGTCATTTATGGGAAAGAAAAATGTGGGTGTCAAAGCTTTTACTGCAGTTTTGGGTCTAAATGAACTTCACTTCAGGGTGGCTGTTTTGGGAAGCACGAAAATGCAATCAGCTTTCGCTGGATGCTGTTCAGAGCCTGGCATGTGACTACCATTTGTCCCATTTTCAAAATTCTTTTTCAAAAACCTAATGTGCTAGAAGGAGAAAAACATAAGGAGAAGGATCAGAGTCTTTTTCTCCAAGTAATCAATAACTTTTTTGTACTTGACACAAATATAAATTATTAGCATTTTAATGTATGCACTTAATAAATGAAATGTCATGTGGCTCTAATAGCATTTTAATTCAATTGGCCAAAATGACCAGCACCAGCTCCTCAAGAAACATTTTGTGTTGTACTGTATTTTCTTTCACCTTTTAAAAGTGTGGTACCCATTCAGCATGATAAGCAATCTATTCCCAAAATCATCTCTTGTGATGCAAATGATTGTGGCAGGAGATCCTGCTCCTTTGTCACTGCGTTTTATAGTTTAGTACTGATTTGAAGCAGTCATCACCTTCACTGTGATCTGCCTAACTAGTATTGTAAAATCGCTCTAGAGAACAAATTTTTGTTGTTTACTCTGGGAACCATATGGGAATAGTTTCAACAACACCTCTTTTATTATTCTCACTGTTAGTGTGAGTGTCCTACTCTGGCAGATCATTATAATGAGGGATATCATGGGGCTGGTGAGCAGTCAGGTGAGTCAGCATGTTTGAGAAGAGTCTGAAATAGGAGCTGGGGCACTGCCAGCTCCCACAGCCACCTTGTTTGTTTGCTGCTAGAACAGACAGTGGACTGATTTTCTTACTTTTTGAGTGCAGAAGAGAAGACTGTCAAACTGCAAATACTGATAACTTAACTTCTACAAATGTCATCCTTCCAACTGCCATTGGTCATTCCAAGGTTTATTTTTAATGTGATGTTCCATGTAAAACCTTCTTATTTTGGTGTAACACCTCTAAAGATTTTTGGGGTTTTTTTACATATTTTATGATGTGATCTCAAAAACGGTATAACATGTTAGGAGAAATAATTGGGTGCATTTTTATATGGAAATCTTTGTTTGTTTTTTTTTTTTTACTTAAATTACCATTCACTGTAAATTTTTTTCACATTTCTCCTCCAGCTCCTAATTTTCTACATACATTTCATTTTTCTACCTTTTCACAATTAAACCGATAGAACAAAATAATGAGATTCAGTTCAATGGTTCTGTTTTAACTGCCTGTATTGCACAGGTGTATTTTTTTCTAGAAGACAGTGTGAGTTTTGACAATGCTTTAATGTCTGCAGATGTCATGTTTTTCAGTCAAGGCTGGATGAAAACTTTGTGCATAGAGTTTCAATATTGAACAGCCTGTGAGAAGACAATTTTATGTCAAAAGTGCAATTTTATGTCCTGAACTTTGTAAAGTTGTTCTCCTCCTTTATGCATTCTATGTTTTATAATGTTAAAAATATGTTCTTGAATAAGTTTCTCAAACCTTTAATGCTAAAAGTATCACTTGGTGGCAAAATTTAAAAAACACATTCAATGAAAGATTAATATTAGTAAAAGTTAAGGAAAAAAAAATGTAGGTCAGCACGGGTGAAGTAGGCGTGAGTGCCATCTGTTAAAAAAATAGCTTTCGGTGTTATGTTTCCTGCAACTTCCTATGTTGTTATTTTAGTCATTTTAGACATTTTTATTAAAAAATCCCAAACCTTTTAGTGTCTTCCTCTAAGAAATTGCTTTTTTCTATTTTCCTTTTCAGAAATTCATCAAGAGAGTTGTATGAAATAAGACTTGTTAAGTATTGTCAGAATTCACTTTATACAATATCCATAATTAACCACAGGTTTGATTTACTTTTGTGTTGTAAGTCCTGATAGTCTAGCAAAGCCAGTGCCATATGCCAGCAGTTTAAAAACTAACACAAAACTGATGAGGAATTGGAAGGAGAGTAGAGAGAGAAGGCAAAGACTGGTGGAACTATTTTAATACTGAGCTGTTTAAGGGGAATCTACATCACCTGTAAAAACTTCTGTTTATTGCTGGTTTTATAGCCTATAATTAAATCCCAGCTTGTTAGTTGCTGTTCAAGTATAACCAACCTCAAGAATGCTATGAAGCAACCAAGATGTTGGATAGTAGACACTATAAAACTCTTCACATTGTTATCTGCCATCTCTATGGCCTGCTTGCAGTGACTGGAGCTGAACTAAAAAAATATATACTCATTAGAAATAAAAAATATGGATAGTGTAATTGTACCACCCTTTCACTGAGCTCAAATGAAGTTCTTTGTAAATTATTCATTCTCTCATATTGCTGGGGCATCCTAATTAAAACCTTCCATCTTTTAAACCTCTAAAAATTCTTGAGAATGAGAGCGTAGCTAAAGCTTTTTTTAATCACGCGGCATTTCATTTGTTTTTAATTAAATTCAAATAGATAGCTGCTAGCTTGCACTAACCTGAATCTGAATGTAAAATTAGGGACAGAGTATGTTTGTCAGAACTGTCTGGATCAATTGAAAGTAACACTGCTTCCACTTTCTTGACCACCAGCTGGTGATGACCATCCCAAAGCAAAGTATGTGAACTACTCACCGTGAGAAATGGTGCTCTGCTGAAGTGGATCAGGGAGGACTCCTGTGATTTTTATTTATTTTTTAAAATTAATTTATTTTTTGGCAGGTGAACTACTGATCTCCAGGAAAGGACAGTAACAAATTGCTTCGGAGCAAGAATTTCTTTAATTACTTTGGCAGCTTTGAATTGGAGCTCTAACCTGTCAGTGGAGGCACTGAGCTGCTACTGAGACCCATAAAAGTTCTCAGCAGCTTTGTGTTAACTCTGAGCTCTATTGCTGGACCTAGGCCATATTTCTACATTGGGATGTCATGTTGTAGTAGACTTGTATAAACAAACTTACTGCATCAAAACTCTTTAGGTCTTCCTTGTTCTGGGCTGTCTGTAATAGAGTTACATTATTCACAGTTTTCTTTTTTGGCCAATGTCTGAACTTGCTTTTAGGTTTTGTACCCTTGTAGCTAGGCAGAGGCAGGGCAAGGTCTGACATGAAGTCACTCACTCTGAGATGGACCTTCTGGTCTTCCTAAACATAGGTGCTACTTCTGCAGCTTTGTGTTTAGTTTCTTCCCTTTTTGAGGGCAAAAGTTCCTTTACCAGCTCTGTCCAAGTTGAGCCTCTGCGGTAACCCCAGCTGGATTTGTCTTCCCCTCCAGCATTTCAGAACTTGCGGACATGATGGTGGGATTGTATCATTTGAGTTGGGAAGAGGATCCCTTTTATGGTTCTTTCCTGTTCAAGAGCTACCCTGTTAACCAGTCAGAGACCCTCACTTCTGGCCTGCATCTTTTTTTGTCTGACCCAACTAATGTAATTGATACTTTCCCACTTTTTATTAATTAGGCAAACCATTGCATGTAGTCATTCAGATTTATAATCTGGATTCCCACATCTCGCCTCTCTCTGGTTCTAGGTCTCTTTCAGTTCATCTTTATCCTATGCCATGAAGATAATGTTGCAGAAAACTCGATCCATGGAACCGCTTTCCTGGTTCCCATTGTCAAGGTGTTCATTACAATCATAAATATGAATGGATTTAAGACCAGCTGTGATGCAGAATCTTCCAAGAGTGTGGTTCACGGCATCTGTGACTCATGGTTCCTGTCACCTGCATGCATGTATGTGGGTGACGGGTGTTTCCAGGCAAAAGGACAGCTGCAGGCGTCATCCTGTCTGTCCTGGAGGAGTTCCTGCTAAAGCTTTAACATTTTTAATTTGTATTTAAAATGAGCACGTTTCTGTGAGAGATTTAGATTAGATATTAAGAAGAAATTCTTTACTGTGCGGGTGGTGAGGCACTGGCACAGGTTGCCCTGAGAAACTGTGTGTGTTCCAAGCCTGGAAGTGTTCAAGGCCAGGTTGGATGAAGCTCTGAGCAACCTGGTCTCATGGAAGATGTCCCTGTTTATGGCAGGGAGGTTGGAACTAGATGATCTTTAAGGTCCTTTCGAGCCTAAGCCATTTGATTATTCTATGGTTCTGTCTATACTTTTTTTTCTTCATGTTGGCTTTTGGGTTATTTTTATTTTTGTTGAAAACTTGGAATTAACAAACTCCTACCTTTTGGCATTAATAATAAAAATACTTAGCACTTGTAGTACTAAGTGTCCTCAGGATTCTTTGTATGTAACTATTTCCTACAATGCATTTCTAAAGTGTTGATGTTTGTTTACACATTGCATGTTTAGAAACACAGTGTTAAGAAATTAGTGGCCCCTCACCTAAGGTGGTGTTAGAAAGAGTTTATTAACACTGATCTGCTAACAACTACCTGCCCTTGTTCAGAACACCACACACCTCGTTTGTTGTTTCAAGCTCTCATAATATGAAAGTACTTCTTCAAAAAATAATCTGCATAATATTTAAAAGAAAGCTGTAGTTCTACATACGTAAATACTAATGTTGCAAAGTACACTGAAAAGGCGTCCTGGCGTGGACTTAGGGACAGAAGCCTCTAAACATACATTAAGTTGATCAAGAAGAAATATAGCGTTTTTATAGCTCATCGTCATTGCACTTTATAAAATGTGTAAATGAATTTCTGTGCATCCTAGGAAGAACTGAATCTTGTTACCACAGTTATTAAAGTTAATAATATTTAAATTTTGAGGTAATAGACCTGCTTACAAAGGAAAAATACTAAACATTCTCAAAGGGAAGCGCTGTTTCCTTTGTACCTTTTTTCTTTTAGAAATTAGTGACATACACAAGACAAATGACAATTCCAGTGTATCATGGAAAAACAGATATCTGGGAGGGGGATCAGAATTTTTGTTTGGTTGGTTTGGTGGTGGGTTTTTTGTTTGTTTGTTGTTTTTTCTTTTTTTTTTTTTTTTAGAAAGTAGGTGATGCCAAAGTGTAAAAGGTAAAACAGTACATCAAAGAGGACAAAGCAGGTTTGTTGAATCCTGCCACTCTTTAATGAACATGTCTAGCTCTCTTTGCATGAGATAAAGAATCTGTGTTGTGTTTGCTGTTCATACCACCCTCATGATATTTCTCTTCAGACTTTGGTGAGGGCCTTCTGGGGCCACCAAAACTCTTCCAGTATTTCTGTTCACTGTTCTGCATGGAACCAGAGGTGACTGGGTTTGGGTTTCTTTCTCCATAGTTAAACCAGTATGTCTGCTGGTTTAATAAAATATGTTGTTTTATGTTGGCTTTGACAGATTTATGCATCTCACAGCATTATGCTGTTCATCAGGTCACAAAGAGCCAGTCTGATTCAAAGTTACACCGATGCCTTCAATGATTTGACAGAAAAGTGATGTCTTTTTCTTGATGTGCAGGCAGTTCTGTCTTAAGATCTTGAATTACTACATGCTGGCAGACTGACAGATATTTCCAGAACTAACACTGTGCGTATCAAAACTGAATCCAGGAAAACAAACAGTGTGTATTTCAGTAACACTTTAGCAATAATGACTGCAGTTTTGAAAAGGAATAAGCCTCAGGGCACAGTGAAGTATCTTTGTTTTAGTGAACAAAGCGAAGCTTTAAGTAGTAAGAGCAGAAAAATGAAAGACAACCAACCTCCTGCCAAATGTTTCCCACTCAGGGATGTTATCACTAAGAGATGGGCCTTTCCAAGGTTTTTAGTACAGACTGTAAAATGATACCATGTGCCTGTTATTTTCCTTACTGAAAATGATAATAAGTTTGTCTCTTCTATTGCCTGATCATCTTTGGTAAGGTTTTCTCTAGCTGAACAGCACTGCAGTGCACAGACCTGCTGCTGCTTTGTTGTGGGAGCAGAGGGAGGAGTGTACCTCATCATAGCACTGCTGTGTGAGGTGTACCTGCTCCTGGCCTAGGGTTTGATCACAGCTCAGGAGCTGTTGTTTTCTGTTCCACCCTCTTGGCAGGGAGACTGTGGACCCCTCTGTTACTGGGTCACAAACTGTTTCTTGTGGTCCCCCAGCTTTTGGCTTATCAGACAAGTGTTCAGTCCTGCCAAGAGCTGGAAGGGGCACGCTCTCAGTCATGCTGGTGAGCCCTGAGCTGCCAGGCAAGCCCTAGGCAAGACTCTTTCTGAAAGGGGCAGAGAGAGAAGAAGCATGTTAATTATTTAGGACCTGACTGTGAGCTAGATTAGATCTGTTAGTTATGATTCTCAACTGTGATTGAAAGTTGGGTGGAAAAGATGGCATGACAGCTGACTAATTACTGTAAAAATACTGCCATTACTGTGTGTCACTAGTCACCAAGACTTTTAACATATCTATCTAGTTGATATACCCAGTGAGTTTGGGGTTTTTATACAAGTGCAATCTATCACAGATCTCCTGGGGGGATGGAAACGGTGTCAAGAGTATGCATTTAAAATGAATCATGTCGTGTGCAGTATTATAGTCAGTCTCTGTGGCAGATGTGAGGAAAAGGTGGTATTTTTGTATGTACTCATATTTCAGGATGCTGAATGACCTATTTCTAAATTTATGTAAGATTTTTCTAATGTAAGGATTGAATTATCTGCCACAAGGGTTAGTGAAACAGCAAATATTTGCTTTGCTTCAGGAGAGTCTAACTAGACTTGACAGCGAAGCATGTTCTTTGAAGTCTTTCTTGGGTTGCATTCCACTGGATTGTTTCTGGGGTTTTGTTTTGTGGTTTGTTTTCTGTTTTTGTGGGTTTTTTGGTGTTTTTTGGTTTTTTTTCTTCTTCTTTCTGTGCACTGGAACATACAGGATTTTCTTTCATCAAGTGATGAACTTCACACATGATAAGCAATCTGTTGTTAAATGCAGTTTGTCTAGCTTTCCCCCTTTCCCTCTCTGTCTGCCTCTCTTGATTAGACAATTAGTTTTCTTTAAACTAAATTTTCCTCTTTTGGGTCACTGACATAGCATGATTCAATTGCTACAATGGCCTCCTTAAGCAGGCAGGCTAGATGGAACTGTTTCTTTGACTACTTCAGAGTAGTATTTTTTCATGGCTGATGAAAACATCTGCTCAAGAGAGGTTATGATTTGGGTGAGCACCTATCTGATGGAAGGCAGTTCTGAAATGCTTCCTGTTATTGTTAGTTTCCCTAAGCTGTTTCAACTTCTGCTTTCAAAGACAGGCTTAATAACCTGTCAGTAAGAGTTGTTTTAAACTGCTTTATGTTTGTTTCTGCAAGTTTTGTTTAGTAAAGAGAATAGCTAGTAACAACAGGATTTATGTGCTTTGACCTTCAATAGTGTGACTCTTATGGTAACTGAGGAACAGCAAATACCTGCCTTGAAAAGACATTTCCAATAGTTGTACATGGTGTATCTGTAGCCTATAAATAATTCTTTCCTATTTTGAGCCAGATGAGACACTGGGATAGATTAAAGCTGGCAAATTGAACTATAACAGAGAGAGACATGAAAGCAATACTAGGAAAAGACTATTGCTTTGTTTATCCAGGCAGACGTGAGTGAATGTAATTTAATAATAGCTGCAGAGCAAAGGCTTCAGCACAAAGTCTTTTTTAATTCTGTGAAAGTCACACAATGTTGCTTGCAACTCTGATTTGGATTGCTCAGTTCTATGCTTGCTGTATCCACCTGACTCTCATCAGGCTTTATGTTGTTTCTGTTCTTCTATGCAAAAAACCTTAATTGCATACAGAATGAGATGTACACTTCCAGTTCTGCTTCTCAGAGTCTCTACAGTGTTCCTTCACTTCCGAATCAGCTTTGAAGCAGCTATTAAGGCTGAATTTCGTTCCAGAACCATAGCAAAAATAATTGCATAATGTTGATTTTTTTTTTAACTGCAGTTATACAAAATTTTTTTCTGAATTTCACTTCTCTTCTTTTGTGAGATGTGAAAAATCCTTGATTTTGCTATAAGCTTATTGTTTCAGAGTTGTGAGAGTTGAAACGATACTTCAAGGCTGCTTTGAACCTGTGCAATTTTAGAGGTTTGAGGACAACCTGGGATGGTGCTTTTTTAAAAAGAAAAGTATTCCTGTTTTACACATTATCATGTGTTTACATTAGCTTTAATTGATGTAGAATGATAAGGCTCTTAGTAGCAGATGATAAGTAGAGATAAGTGCTGTTTATCGTCTTATGGTTTAGTAGCTCTAAGTAATATTTGATACTCATGTATTCTTAATTCTTCAAAATGCACCTGGTGAGGTCATTTGCAGAGGTACTCTTGGCCTACTTTTGCAGCTGTTGATTTTATAGAAAAAAAATTAGGCCAATACTTGGCACTTGTGAAAATTACTGTCCTAAATTTATTTGGATTTGCCTCAGCCTCACACCTTTGAGTTGTCTTTTTGGAGTAGACCGAAGGAAATGGCACTGTGTACTCCAGAGAAATGTAGGAACAAATGCAGTTCTGAGGCCATCCTGTGGCATGGAAAAGAGCAAATTGTAATGGATCTGAAACAATTGGATCATGATGACTTTAAAAATCAATTTTAGTTGCAATCTTCACTTCGTTAGCATAACACTGCTTTTTATGCTTGCTTTAAAGTTGTAATTGCACTTATACCTGGTGGCCTTGATTTCCACAGGTAATGTAAAATATCGTTTGCCCTAGACAGGCCCAGTCACTGCTGCTGAAAGCTAGTCGAGTTGGGATGCAGGATCAGTGTTTTCTCACCTTCCTGGAAGAGCAAGTGAGTTATTTTTGAAGGGCAGCCACAGTTTTTTTTTTTTCTTTTCTAAACTTGAAGAGAATTTTTAAAAAGGAGCACAAAGTTGTTGCTGGAATATACAGCAGTTTTTACAGATGAGTTGGGGGATCATTATTCACATACACTTTTTCATGTTCAAATCTGGAAGTCTCAAGGTAATAAGTTAAATTACTGGGAAACACCAATAGAATAAAGCACTTTGGAGAGAGGACAAATTTTTCACTCGTGTATTCTTCAGGGCTGGTAAGAAAAGCCTTTGCTTCAGCCCATGCAGTAATTAATTTGAAGGAATAAAGGAAAATTCAAAACCCCAACTTTAGAAGTAGACTGACAAAATACTTCAGGTGCGCTCTGCCAGATTTACCTCACCTGTCTCCTGCTCCTTGTTCAAGCACCTCTTGTTAGGTAGTGAGTCATCTTCAGCTTATTTGAATTCTGGAAGCGTGCCCATCTCACTCTTTTTGATTCCAAAAGGACAAGTGACATTGCCCTAGGAGATCTTAAGTACTTTCTTAGGTGGCGTAAGTCTTGTGTCTCTCTGACGTCAATGTCAGCAAGTAGAGCAGTGCAGTAAAAGTGGATTCTTGTTGTCAGTCAGGTAAAGGTGAAGACCTAACATCAGCCCCTGGATGAGACTAGTCAGGACTAGCTCTGTTCTGGTGTTATGGACTCAATGCTTTGAGCACTGGATGCAGTCCTGGAGTATATTTAATCCAAAAGGGATTCAGTTTGCATGTTCCGAGACTGCCCTGGAGTACAAACCTAGTTATTGCAGGAGATTTGCAGAGGAAGTACCCCTCTGCTCAGTCCTAAAACTTTAATGTAGCCAAACCATAAGTTCATTTAGACTCCACGCTGGAAACATGATGATAGAAATATTCCTGTGATAATATGGCTTCTCTCTGTGTTGAAGTCCAAGAGACCTCTAGGGTTTTTTTGACTTGACACTTCCAGGACATCACGACTACTGTGCTGTGTGTTCAAACAGGCAAGGGGCATTGTGTATCTTAAATCTAGTGTGTCCAGGAGATATACCCACAAGGTACTGATGGCAGTAATTTTCAGTGCATGTTGCTGCAAATTAGAGCCTGTTTCTTGCCATGAGCTCTGCCAATCACTGCAAAAATGCCAGATAGTCACCAATGAAAGCTGAAGGTGCTCATTCTGAGCATGGAGCAGTGAAGAGAACAGGGATTTATCTGAGCAAAGGGTGTCCCAAAAGTAAAGCACTTGCTGCCTGGTTTCAAGGGGGTATTTGAACAATGAGTTTGTAGGAAAAGTGTTTCTGTTCCTGTTGAGTGTTTGACCTCTGCTTGTTAATGCAGATATTACCATTAAACTATTTTGCTAAATGGAGCTTGCAAGTAAGGAAGAAAATTATCCTTTATATTTACTCCATAGTTCAAAACCTGAGATGCCTCTAACCTGCTTTAAAAAAGAAAAAGAATCTAAACCTGCTAAAAATACTAGTTCTTAATGAAATGCCACACAAATCTTCCAGAGAGACAGTGACCATACCTTCTCCAAAATGCACTACTCCTAATCTCAGTCATAATTTCAGTTTTAAGTCCATCTGTTGGGCCCAAATCACACAGACCTTGCTATCACATTGCTGTTCTGGGTTTTTTTGGCCTTCTTTGTGCTCGCTGTCTTTGTAGCTCTCTGATGGTTCCTGGAACATTTACCAAGCTGACTCACCTTCACTCCTGGAAGAACCCCAGGAGAGTTCCTTTCTCACCTCGCTTGTGGAGGCTGGGGCTGTATCACAGATTTGCTCTGGAGCTAACAGAGTATTTCTAACTAGGTAAAGTAAATGCCATAAAGAGAGATTGTGTTTCAGGTGAAAAGAGGGCATGTTGATTGAGATGCTACAGCAAGCTATATTGCCAGAAAGCACTGTAGATTGGAAAAGGTTTCTGTTCAGAAGCTGGATTCTTCAGACTACAGCAGTAGGGAGAGAGGTTTTCTGCTGCAGAGTGTTGTCTTCATCTTAAATACAGCACCTGGTTTTAATTTTGTGTTCTGGTTTGGTTTTTCTTGTCTGTGGCTTTTGATGTGGTGTTTTTTTGTTTTGTTTTGTTTTGGTTTTTTTTTAAGGGAAATGAATTCTTAAAATGCACAAAATGTTTTACTAGGGATCTGAAATTACTGCTGCTCTCAGAATAGGATTTAAGCGTCTTCAAGAAAAAAATGAATGGCAAACTTCAATAATCAGTGATCCCAGCTCAGAACTGTTGTGACAGTGCAAGCAAGGGAGTTGTGAAATAGTGCCTCCCTGTTTTGGCAATGAAATCTCTCTTCTCTCTGTGGAAACTTCGTTACCTTCTCAGTGGTTGTTCCTGGACTCTTCCTAATTGTGAATTCTTTGCCCAAGGCAATAAAACTTGAAGTGATACACAATTTACACAGCCACCTCAAGTTTTGGAAAGCACGACCCTTTTGTAATGTCCTCTATTTGTTGTTTTGTTTTGGTTTTTTTAAAAGTATGCAGTTACCACGACAACTTTTACCCGTGCTGGAAATCCGTTACTGGGAGTTCCTGGCGTGGCTTTTATTTGCATGTGCTGCAAGGAGCACTGTTATTAAACAGACTGTTAATTATTCTTCCAGTCCCTCTCTGAGACAGCTTATGTGACTGTAGTTAGAGCTTTCTGATTCCAGGTAAAAGTGGTCGTGCACAGATCTATGCAGCTAAGTTTTCATGCTCACTACTTTTAGGTATTACTCTTTTATGAAGAGGTTGTTTTTTTTTTCTCCTTATAACCTGAAGCCATGCTTACTTGTTTAAATTATCAAGGAACAGAGAAAAAGAGACATATTTTTGATTACATGGTCATTTTTTGGAGACATTTTATTAGATATTTTCTTCACACTTTGAGTCTATTTTGGGCCGTTTCGTATAGATGTTTATTATTTCTTTGCGTGTCTTTATTAATCTTTTTTTATTAATTTAAGTCTGTAAAAAGATGCTTGATACTGTACTTTGTCCTCTGAATAAATAGCAACAATATAATGTTTTTAGGATCCAAAATCAATGTAATTCCTGTTTGAGACTTGCAAATTTATGTTAAAGTGATTGTTGAATTTATTTCTTATAAAATACAGTAATGTGCTCAGCTTGTGTTACCAAAGGCTTTATTATGATTCATGCTAAGAGTATGGCAACAGGAGATAGCATCTGATAACTTGGCTTTTTGTTTTTCTTTTCCCTTTTAGGAGTGTCCATGGGATACAGATCATGCCACTGGACTGCGTTTGGGTAAAGGATGAGTTCAGTGTTTCTCTGAGGAGTCTTCCAACACATTTTCCAAATTACCTTTTAATGGCGTTCTAAGTGAGCTTATGGGAAACAAATAATATTGGATCATGAGTGAAGAAAAAAACTTTGGTGCATCCCAGAAGATGTTGTCTCCTTCAAGAAGTACCAGCAGCTGCTCCTCTAAGCAGGGAAGTCGACAGGTACTTCTTTCACCAAACTGAAAGGATTGCTGAGATTGGCTGTTACTTTTTTTCTTGAGTATCTGCAAATCTCTTAAACCCTGTTTTCCTGCTGCCTGCCTGTTTTATTTCATCACTTCTTTGCTTTCCTCACTTTTGTTTGTTTTTTTTGTTGGTAGCAGCATCTTGTTTTGAGTCAAATGCAGTAAACACGTTACTGAATAGCAGGCCTGTGTAAAACTGGAATGCTAACAGCGAATTTTGATTTCTGTCTTATTGTATGTATAGTGTCTTTACAGTGAAATAGAGCTGCTGTAGCATCTTGTTCTCAGTGGTTTGATCCTGAAATCCCAAATCTTTTCTGTTAGGCACTACTTTTGTGGTAGAATATTGTGTAACTGCTCTGTTTATTCCAAGTTTCCAAGGAAAGGTGTGCATGCATGTGTGAAAGATAATTCATTTTTCATAAACCCGACATTCAAACATTCATTTTTCAAGCCCTGACACAGGGCTTCTTTGAATGCCCATGTGTGCTGGTCGTTGCTGCAGAACTGTAGATAGGAAAATGTCTATTCATGTAATACGCTGCATCTGGGTGCCAAACGTGAAGGCTGCTTTGTTTTCTGCAGAGATGATGCTAATCTTTAAACCTCTCAGTTTCAAAAGATGTGTCTTACAAGTGTTAGCACCTGACAGGTGAGGCTGCTGAAGACAGCTTTGTGGGCAAGAAATGCTGACCTGCAGCCGCACTGAGAATTAAACTTAAATGTTCTCAATGCATGTTTGTAAAGTCATGAGCAAAGTGCTCAACATAAACTTTTATCTGTACAAGTGCTGGCTTAGTGGAGCTCTTGAAGCTGCCTCAGGCTGAGATTTTAATTGGAATTGAGCATCCCAATCCCCCAAAAGCTTTGGAATCCTCAGCTGTGTTTTGAAACAGCACCTGCTCTTCTAGGACTTCTGGCCCTGTTCATACAGTTGGCAAGGCAGAGAAATGTCTGAACTATTTATGACTTTTAAAGTGCTGTGCTTGTGAGAAATGCTGTGCATTTCCAGTATACTGAACAATGAAATCCTTGCTCTCAGGATGTCTTTTTTGTTTTCCTGCCACATTATCTTCTATATCCTCCGTATGAGATTACCTTTGAAAAGTGTAATTTAAAAGATTTGGTATTGTCTGTTCAACAGTTCATGTCTATCAAGTGTTATCATGTAGTATTTAAATAATAAGATTTACATGAGTATGACTAAATCCACTGGTGTGTAACACAGCCAATATAAGGAACCATACTTATGCCATTTATTTGCCCTTTCCATCTGTATGTTAGTTTAAATGACAGCACTTTAGGTGTTCTATTAAGAAAACAGCAACAATCTAAAGTTGTATCAAACTGTTAAAAATCCCCTAATTAAAAATGGACGACATGTGCAATAACCTTCGGGAGCTTTTTGTTTGTTTGGATTTGTTTTGGTGTTTGTTTCAAAATCCTGGTAGAATAGTGGAATGTAATGCTGTTACTGGTACTTTTTTATTAATAGTATCCTGAAAGTTTAAATGATGTTGCCAGGTGCTGTGCAGGTTAGGGAGTGACACGCTATGATTTTGGTATTCTTCTCTTCATATTCCAGCTCCATGGAGGGTTTCTTATTCCTCCTTCAAACATTTGCATCTCTCCTGCTCATGGCTTGCGGGTTAGTGACAGATCTGCCTGACAGGTGCTTTTCTCTGTGCTGCTGCTCTGACACAGCACTTCTTTGAATCTGATTAAGTAGGAAGAAATTCTGAAAATTGTAGGGGGAAGGAGAGTTGGAGCAGGGGGAAGCTTGCCCAAAAAATAGCAGGATCTGAATTTTGAGTCTCTCTTGATTTCCTAGAGACGGACTCTATTGCTGGTGTATGCCACACCAAAGAAGTGACCCGAGGTTGGGATATGGAAGCACGGCAGTGCCAGGCTGCTGTGTGTGCTAAAGTTTAGTTACGTGTTGGTGTGCTGTTTGTGTGGAGCATGACTCCTGTGATGCAGAACATGGGCCACTGCGCTAGAAAGGAGTTCACTTAAGCAGGGCTGCAGGACTCTGAGGGATCTACTCCTTCCTTTGCTAGGTTTGGTGCCTATTTCCTGCCCCATGTAATACATTTGCTGTGTGAACTGAACAGGTTAACAGTTAATCCTCTTCCACTGAGTTCAGCTTCACTTTGAAGCCCTATTAAAAGGTGGAGGCTACTGCTACTTCCTGCCTCTTTGCTTTTCTCTGCCCCTCTCCTTCAGTTATGGAAAGGGATCTCTTCCAGAGAGACACAACTCAAATTCAGTTTTGTGAGGAAAGAAAACCGGTGTTGATCTTCCTTAAATTTAAATTGACCTGTGATCAAAAGAAGGTATGTTGTGCTAGTTACTTTTAAATTTGTTAACTAACTTTTAAACTAGATCCACTAGGGAAAAGCTTTGTGACAGGAGAACCGTTTTAAAAAACCTCATGTTCCATAAGAGAAAATTAAATCACTTCTGCCAATTTTATGAACCGTAGCAAATGCCTTAGTTGCAGCTGATGCCAACCCTTATCCTCCACAAAGTAGGTTTCTATTTTTGGCACTTTAAAATATTTGGTACAACTGCCTGCATTTTGCACTGGAGGAAAGTCTGGCACTGTCATCTGTCTCGCTCAGGGAGCTGCAACTGCAAGCATCAGTCTGAGAGCCACTCAGAATCATTACTTCATACTTTCCCCTGAAATAATTTGCCTTAAGGAGCTGTATGGTGCAGAATATTGCAGAAAATGAGGAGTCTTTTATTTTATCAAACAAAGAAAATTAATACATTTACCTCATGATCTTCTTATCTCTGAAGACCAAAGTCTATGGGTTTTTTCCTCAGCCATAGACCAAGTATGGGCCAAGGAGTGTGTACAGGGGGATTTTTCAGTGCTTATCTGAAATGAGCACCTGCGGACCTGAGAAAAGTAAAGATTTTGTTCCTCTCTTAGCCTCCAGTGAAATGTTTTCCTGGGCAGCAAATGCAATGTTGATCATTTTGTGCAGATTTTGGCCCATAATGATGCAAAATCTTTTGTAGCGTCATATTCTTAAAACATAACCAATCTAGACATCAGACTTATGCTAGAATTGTTAATGCCATTCATCTGGGAGTTTGGGGGTGGTTTTTTGGGGGGGAGGGTGTGCCATTGTTGTTTTTTTCTAGTTAGTGCTGTGTTTTGGGCTATCTCTTTCAGTTCCCTATTGTGGGATAAGAATCAGCAAAAGGGAGTGTAATCTGAATGCTTTCAGGAAATCCTGTATCTCCAATTTGCTCCTCTGCTATTTCAGAGGGATGAGTAGAGAAGATAATTGACCAGCCTGATTCATTTGCCTTCATTTTAGAGAGTAAGCAGTTTTCTTTCACTTCTGCAGCTGCTCCCAGGAATAGCCAGCTGATGCTTTATCCTCATTCAGTGAGGTGTCAAATCTCTCGCAAAACAAAAAACCTGATCAAGATCTGTAGGGTCTGGGTCGAGCAATGGATCCAAAAGCAGTCACAGCAGCAGTGTTTTTGAAAAATGTGAGAAGTTGTTCAGGTGGTAAAGGCTGGATTCTTCTGGAAGGATGTATATGGAAGAGGACCAGGTTCTGTTATTGCATCATGGCACCTTGCATGTATCCAGCAGGCCCCCAAACTGTTAATTCTGTGAGCTTTTAAGAGGATCCATTTCTAATTCAACTAAGCTACCTTTATGTACAGCTGACAATTGAAGTGTGAAGTTCCCAGGGTAGAGAGATGAGTAGCAGACTTGCCGTCTACCTGAGATTTGGCAGGCCATCAAGAATGCTTGAGGGGAAGCAGTGCTCCCACTTCAGCTTTTCTTCCTGTTTTCACACTTTTTTATTTGAGAAGGCACGTTCTAGGCCACCTTGCTGACCTGAAGAACTGTGATAAATGTGACTTTCCTGCAGGAATATGAGAGACACCTTGTGTCTGGACTGCAGGAGAGGTCCAGGCAAAATTGGAGTTGTAATGCAGGGAAGGTTGTATTCTGTATTTAAAAGTTTGATCAAAACTATTAACACTCTTTATATTCCAGGTGGGTGTAATGGCTGAGCTATTTCTCAGCTGATTCCTTTCTCTTCACCTCATATACCCAGTATCATGGGTCTGTCTCATTCCAGGAGTCCCTTTCTTTCAGAGCTCATCCTTAGAGAAAGATGAGGCTCCGTGGTGACTCACCGCAGGCTTTTTGAATACTTAAAGGAGCATATAAAAAAGAGAATGAATTTTTACATATTGATAGGACAGGGGGGATTGGTATTAAACTGAAAGAAGGGAGATTTAGATTAGCTGTTAGGAGGTTTTTTAGTGTGAAAGTTGTGAGACAACTGGATCAGGTTGCTCAGAGAACTTGTGGATGCCCCACCTCTGGAAGTGTTCAATGCCAGGTTTGATGGGGCTCTAAGCAGCCTGGTCTGGTGGAAGGTGTCCCTTCCCATGGCAGAGGGCTTGAAACTAGATAATCTTGTAAGGTCCCTTCCAACCTGAGATAATCTATGATGCTGTGAATCTTCCACGATTGCGATCAAATTCCTGCTTGCCTCTCTCCAAAGTTCTTCTGGATAATTTCAAGAAGAAAGAAACAAAACCGTAAACACAACATTTTTCTTAATCTCGCAGCTGTTCCTGTTAGTTCTTAATTAGAATTATATAACAAAATGTGTTCCCTTGTGTAAAAATTTTGGTTAGGACATCTGCACTTTTAACTTGTATTAAGGTAGTACAACATCACTGGATGGTCTGTAGGGTGTTGGTTGACAGGAGCTGCTCAGCCCCACATTTCTACTGCTTGTAGCCTGTTGTGTGGTGAGTGTTGGGAGACTAAACTCAAAACAGGAAAGCAGAGCAGCTTTCCAGTTTCTTCTGTTAAATGAAGCACAATGAAAATAACAGAGAAATAATGGAGTGACACCAATAGTGTGGTGGAATTAACAGATGCCTTTTCAAAGACGGTTTGCTTGTAATGCATTATTACACAAGTAATGAGCACATTACCTGATGTAATTTTTTTCTGGGTTTATAGAGGTGAATTTTAAGGATTCTGAGGATGGATAAATGAGGACAGCTAGCACACTTGCTGATTTTTTTTGTTTGTTTGTTTCATTTTGTTTCAATTTTCTTTTAAAGTTGGTTTTTTTGTTTTTTTTTTTAGCCAGTCAAGTTCTTTTTGAGAATACTTTCCTATGTATCTTACAGGGAGCATCATGACTACTTACCTACCTGGACTAGTTTTCTTTTCCCTAATGTGTTTCATACATCATTTTTTGTTATTATACTCTATGTGTTAAAGTATACTTTGTCTTTTTCCAGTATAAGAGGATGATTCTAGCACATACCGTTTCCTGTCAGTTATTTATAATTCTACATCTGCCAAATCCTGGCAATAAATAATTCATGGGATCTCTGATCAGAAATCTTGAAACTCATGTTGCATTGTCATTTGTAGTTGTTCCATAAATAAAAACGGTAAAAATACTATGAGATTTAGTCTCTTCTCTGTTATGTTGCTGCAAGGTCTTTCATTTAAGAGTTCTTGGTGGCAAAAAAGAGAGATTCTCTTTTAACTGTAGTTGTATCTGATGAAGGGTGACTTCTATTTTCCATTTATGTCATGTTCATCATAGTACTTGAGTTACTTCCCTGGCTTTTTAATTTTAGTTTAGCTTGATTTAATTTATTTTATTATTTTTACTTTAGGGAGGCTGCAATTTGCACCAAACACGTAACTTTGAGTTACTGAGTATGGGCAAAAGAGTTTTATAGCAAAAAGGTCTTCATTTTCAGTGCCTTGGTTTTTGCTTCATAACCTACAAAACGTATCCTTTTAACACGGGCTGTTTCTGTCTCTGATGACAGAAGGTTCTTTGCTAAATTGTGACTGTTTGCTGTGGTTATGCACTGTGTGCATATATGTGCAGGAAAAGATACATATAAAATTCTGGCAAGCACATACATTCAATGAAGGATGGTGTCATAAAAATTATGTTTTGTTTAGTGCTGTTGTTTCTATCAAAATTAAAAAGAACCTTATCTCTCTGATGATACTTAACAAAGTGTAAAGGTGGATCCTTGGTTATATTTCAACATCAATTGGGTTTTGTCTTTTTTTCTTATAGCCTTCTTCTTCTTGAATCTCTCTTAACAATTCAGTTCTTTGGAAGAAATAAGATCTACATTTGGATTTTCTGTTTAAGCAGGACAGCTGGGAAATTGTAGAAGGACTCCGGGGAGCAATGAATTGTACCCAGGAGCCACAGAAGCAGGAGGGCTGCTTGCTGAAAAAGAGGAAATGGCCTCTGAAAGGCTGGCACAAGGTAGGAAAGGAATGTGTATCTGAAAGCTTGATGCCACGTGAGTGGGACTTACTTGGTGTGGTTTTGTGACAAAAAGGTAACTGAAAAGCAGAGAAAGTGTTCTACAAAGAAATTGAAGGGGGGAGGATGCGTTTTTGCTATTTTTCTGTTTGTGACCTTTTTTGTGTGTTTGTTTTTAATTCTCTACATTTCTGGTTACAGAGATACTTCTTTTTGGACAGAGGGATTTTGAAGTATTCTAAATGCCGAGCTGATGTAAGTGACCTGAAACCCTCTAAGGCCATTATAAAGTAACACCACTTTTTTATCCGAAATAACAGTAATTCCCTAACTGTTGGCAACAAGAAATAGTTTCAGCAGTTCTAAACAGTAGGTTGAGAGGGGAAGAAATGCTCATTTCAGAAGGTAATATTTATCCTTTTGCTTTCATCTGGAGTGATTGGGTTTTCACTTTTTACTTTTTGCAGATAGAGAGAGGAAAACTTCATGGCTGTATTGATGTTGGACTTTCTGTCATGTCTGTAAAGAAATCAACAAAATGTATAGATTTGGATACAGAAGAGCAGATATACCACCTGAAGGTAGGCCTTCAAGGTTGTTATAACCTTACTCCCAGACTAATGACATTAGCTGTGTAGGGTGGAGCACTTTTTTTTTTGATAGCCAGAGGTTTGTTAGTTACACTAATAACTTTTTAGTCTCAGCAGATTAGTTGACACTTAATAACTTGAGAGGTCTTATTGTACTGTTTCAGGGCCCAGAATAAGTAACCCTGTTCTGAACAGAAACCTCGAAGATGCCTTATGTTTAGCTGTGCTTTTGTCACTTCTTGCACAAGTGCTTTTATTTTCAGTAGTTGTATCTTCATCCTTGTCTTATCTATAGGAAGTATTTCCCATGGTCAAGTATGGGGATTTGTACTTGTGGAATAGATTGTTTTAAAATACATCACCAAAATCAAATTTGTGTTTGTAATTAGTTAAACACTGACCTAGCTTTAACAATGGCAATTAAGAAATGACAAATTAAATGTGTGGGGGTTTATTCAAATTGTAGGGTTTTTTAATCTATAAGTTGCTCTAGGATTGTGTTCTGCGTTGGAAGGCGTAACTACTAACTGTAGTTTCTCCTTTTCCTGACTTTATCTTGTGATTAATTTTCTGTCATGCCTAAGCTCATACAGTGTGCATTTTGGTAGGAGCATCCTTAGAAAAACTTTCCTGATACTTTGCCAGTAAAGGTCAGCCAGGCTAGCTGTCTAATGAGCACAAAATACCATAATTTCTTTGTTAGTTATTTTGAATGTGAATGTTATCAACCCTGAAATTTTGTGTAGGTGAAGTCTCAGGAGCTGTTTGATGAATGGGTAGGAAAACTTCGCCATCACAGAATGTACCGTCAGAACGAAATCTCCATGTTTCCTCATGATGCCAACAATATTTTCTTCCCTGCGTCTACTACTACAGACTCCGTCCCTGGTTTCTGTGATTCTACTCCAGGTAGAAAGGTAATAGTTTTATTTATAAATAATGAGCTTTCATAAGGAATTAAATTAGTCTAATTTGTGTTCATTAAATAAAGAGCATAATGGAAGTCTGTGGTGGCACTTAAGTTATGTTCTAAAATGTCAAGAGGAAAATTTATTATTTATTGATTTGAACCCAAGCAGTTTCCTTTATGATGCTGTTAAATTTTATATATTAATTTTTCACTATTTTAATCTAGTAAATTGTATTTTCACAGTGAATTTCAAAACTGTGTATTGAGTTAGAAACCTCATAAATTTTTGGGACATACGTCAGTATTTGTCTGATATGTGCTGGTGAATATTAGTCACAGAAGAGTACTCAGCTAGGTATTTTTTTCCCTTTAGCATTTTGTCGTATATTCTTTAGCTAATAAACCCTTTCCCCTATTACATGAATGAAGCTGACTACTTTACTAAGGAGCATATAGGAATTATACAAGAAGCCATCAACTGGGACCATTATTTGTATTTTTAACTGAGGCAGCAGCATTATTCAGATCAATCCAAGGGCTGTGCTGTGGGTGGATAGGGGTCCAATCAGCAGCATACTTCTCTTTCAGTCAAGTCTGTGAGTTAGTTTCACAAATGACCTCACAAATGCTCAGTCCAACCCCATAAATGGCCTCTTTGGAGTTTCGTGGAAGAGGGTGTGTGTTCTGTGCCTGAACATAGCCTCTGTGCCTTCAGCCGTCTGTACATTGGCTGACCTTCATCCAGAGAAGCTCTTCTGCTCCAATGTAGAATCACTGGTCGCTTTTGAGAATCAAGAAAAAAAGTTCTGTGTTACTACAATTGAAATGTAGTAACTGTTTCTGTCAGCTCCAGAATGACTCCTAAGCAGCAATGCCCTCCTTGTTCTCCTTCTATCTAAGGCTTTCTTTTCTCTGGTGTAATTACTTTATGATCTGAGTAGGCTTGTTCCCCAAGACCTGCAGTTCATCACTTTGTCCTGTAACTGAGTACGAGTTTTAGCAAACACAGACATGTGTCTGAACAGCTTTTTGCTTGCAGTCGAGAGGAGAGGGAGGGGATGTGTGGAGCGGGCAGCTGAAAGAACAATAACTCACCCTGTGGTAACAAGGCCGTTCTGCAGAGAGTTGTCTGCACGCATTTCGTGTGCCAGCAGCTCCGTGCCTCTGACAGCCTGCCCTCCTGGGGCAGTGTCTGCAAGGGAATGGCAAATCTCCTGTGGCCATTTAGTTATTTTCTCCTGAAAGACAGCAGGGATAGAAGTGGGGAAGAATATCAAGGGCAGAAGCGGAACATTGCAAAGTCCATGGTATATTTATGCTGATGCCCTCAAAAAACCCCCAAAAAACCCAAGCCAAAGAAACCTATGTGACCAGCATATCTAAAATCTATGCTTACTGTCAGGAAACTTCTTTGGCATGAAAGACTTTAATTCAGACTATTAATCCAGATTTGCACTGCAAAGAAGCCCTACTTATTTTCATGTGAAAAATAGAAGGGGATAGTTCTTAAGCTGCAGTTAATCACCTTAGCTGTGCTCAAGCTAAATGGAAGTCTGCCAATTTACACCAGCCTTAGCTTGGTGTTAGTTGATATCACTCCAGCACTTAGGTTATTTTGAGAAATAATATATCGAGTGAACTTCGAGATTCGTTTTATTTGCTTTTAGCAACACCTGATCGGTTTTCACATCTTTTTTATATTGTTGTTGAGAGACAGGTGTATGTATATATACATGTTTATGTGGAATCTTTGGATTCTAAAGCTTAACCATACTGATCCAAAGCAAAACTATGAAAACTGGAGCTACACAAGCTCTCTCTTGCCTGATCTTGGCAATCCCTACTTCCTTCTTTCCTCATGCTCATGTCACTTAGGTATATGAGTTCTGGAAAAGTTGGTTATGTGAGGCTGGTTTCTGAGGAGATAAATGTGGAATTGGGTCACAAAATGCCAATACGATTGCCCATCATTAAATTCAGTTTACTTGTGCTTTTAAAGGTGCTGAGATTATTGTTTGGAGATATATGTGTGTGTGTATATATAGTCTAAATAGATTACTAAAGCTTGTACAGCTTTATGTAGGAATAAGCCAGCTAAGCTGCATTGATTAATTTAAAAACAGGTGTGCTCATTGATGCTTGCTGCTATTGCATACTGACACAATATTGAATGACATCGCATGGATAGTGCCTTTTATTTTATTCTGAAACTCAGGTTGGTGGTTACATTGTAAACTTAAAAAGGCCAACTAAGAAGGCTGCAACTGACTGAGATGTAGATGAAGTTTCTTATTAATAGATTTAAAATCAGTACTAGTGGAGTTCTGATATAAGGTGAGCAGGAGATAACAAAGTTTGTAAATTGTATGCTTCAGAGAAGAGCCAAACAATTTAGTCACCTTTTCTCATAATCAGTAAAATGGCTGTGTAATGGCACTAAGATGAAACAGTTTAAAACTGATTTTTAACAAGATGTTGACAACACATGTGATTTGTGCATCTTCCCTGACCTGGCTATTATTGAAAATGAAAGGTTTAGTAAGGTGTACAAGTAATTAGGCGTTTGAATGGCTATTATTTGTAGTTACTTGAGAGAAGAAAACAGTATTATAGGCCTCAATCAACTGGTAATAGTACCGGGTAGAAATTTCTTCCCATTGGAAGCTATTTAATTGTACTGCTCAGTTAGCTCTTATGCAGAATTGCCAGCACCTCTTGAAGTGTCTGATGATGGGCACTGCTGAAATTGAGCTAAGTTACTGAGGTGTTGTCAAAGGGTAGTCTTTACCCAGATGAAGTGTGGGGTTATCCCTGTATTAAGGCCTGTTGAGCCAAATCCATGCTGAAGTCATTCAACCTTGTGTAAAATTTTAAATTACATTCTAGTATATCTTACTTTTACACTGAAAAATAGCTTTAATAAATGTATGTGTTACATCTAAGTTACTTTTGGGGCTTCTTTGGGGAGTGTGGAGGAGGAACAGAATGTCTGAATTTGGTCCTCTTCAGATATGGTACTTGAATTGTTTTAAGTTGACTTAATTTATGTATAATTTTGCCCTTCCTCAAAATTTAGTTTTCAGCAAATTTTCATGGTTCCTTGAGTGTTTCTACTGCTTGTGGACAGCAGTTATGTTAGATATCCTGGCTTTATGCTCAATGACTATATACCCAGTCTAGATCATACACCTTTTCCCCCTCCATGTAATTGATGCCTTCAGTCCTTGTCCATGACCACGGTCCTCAGCTGTTGGTTGTCGGAATTTGTGCATACAACATCAAAATATTGTGTGTTAATAATTTACTTGTTCTTCTTTGGAACAGGGAGGCAGCTTGACCAAACAGAATTCAGTGTCAACTGGAGGTAATTTGTCATTTTCTTTTTCGAGTACTGAGTCCAGGATTTCATCTTGGCTACAGTCTTCTGAAGACATGGAAAAATGCTCAAGAGGTAATGATACTTCAAGAAAGCTGGAAGTAGCCTAATATTTCCCCTAGTTTTTCCTTAACAGTGAGAGTATTATACACCAGGTAGTCATTACTGTTAGAATTTTCTCTGAAACTGGAGGAAGGAAAGAGGTGGTTGTTGATTAAGTGGTTACTGACTTGTTTGCAAGAGAACTGGTGATTTTGGATGTGGGGGTGTCAATTGTGGGCAGCTCTTCAAGGAACCAGTACATTTCAGTACATTTTCTTTTATATAGGAACATCATATTCAGTAGTAAGATTTGAACATCCTTAGGCTGGAAAAAGGGAAGCATCCAAAACCTAGTAATTTGAAAAGCACTAAGTCTTTGTACTTCAAAGTCACCTTCTGCTTTCATGCTTTCCTAAGAGCATGAAGATCTTTCTCATGTTGGCAGTGTCTGTGTGATATTTATTAGTTAAGTTTCTGCCTACCAGTGAGCTTCATCTCTAATACAGAGGAGCCTCACCTCTAGGTCTGAATGCACAATTCAGTGTTGATGCCTGTGGCATTGTTGCCCTCACCATGAGGAGCTCTGACAAATCTCAAACTGCAGAAATTATCACATTATTCTCATTTTTCTGCAGCCAACTAGGAAAAGATACCATGATCATTATACACACCATATAGATGCATTTTATTTTGAATTTGAACTTGAATATAGGATACAATCTTTTTATCCAGCAGTCTAATGCTTTTAGTCAATGAATAACTTAAGCTAGCTGCAATCAAAATAGGACTAACCTACAAAGAAAGAAGACTGTCAGTGTGTCTGTTACTTTAGGGCAACTGAAAATATTCTCTTGTTCCAAACAGACCTCTCCAACTGTCACACATATTTACTGGAGATGAACCAGCTGTTACAGAGCATGGATGTTCTTCATAGGACATATTCAGCTCCTGCTATAAATGCTATGCAGGTTTGTTGTTTAAAAACAAAACCAAAAAGCATTTTCCCTTACAATTCAAAAAAATAACTCCAAATCCTAAAGAATCAAGGTGTTTCTTAGCGCTGTTAGATTTATGGCAGTGTCTATGGTTTTTGTCCTGTGTGTTGTTAAAAGGCTGGACCTTTTGAAAGCCCAAAGAAGGAAAAGAGAGCACACAGGAGGTGGCGATCCAGAGTTGTTGGGAAAGAGGCTAAAGGAATGTTACAGGTAACTTCAGTCCTTTCAGAGCCCATCTTCCTCCAAACCTTAGTTATTGATCACTTCTTGGCATGACCAGTTAAGGAAATATGAATCATTTCTAAGTAGTGTCCTGTGTTACGCATTTTAAGTGGTAATATATCAGACAAAACACAATTGTGTTGTCATTGGTATCTGCAATAGAATCTGTCCTGTTACCTTCAGGACACTGGCCATGCTTTTTATCCCTGTTTTCAGTCTGTCTCTAATTATTTTCTTTTTTTTATCAGACCAGATTATTGCAAATTCCCTAGATAGTTTAGTGCACATTTGCATTCAGAGGCCATGTGATTAGATACTTACAAGTGGGGGGAAAATAATATAGCATGTTACATTTCTCAATGGGCTTGCTTTTTTGAGTTTTGGCAATCTCCCATTATGGGATCTTGGGCAAAGTTATATCTCTGGTTTCATTTGCCAGGTGTCATCCATTCCAAGCTTATTGATAATTGACAGTAATTTTTTTTCATTTTTGGTGTCTGCAACATGTAATTCAGGTGGGTACAATAAAATAAAATTTTCTTTACAGTTTCTAAAAGCATCACAAATTACTGTCCTACTTACAGGTGCCTTCAGTATTTTCTGCCCCTATGAGACTGCATGCTTCCAATCCAAACTTATCTACAATAGATTTTGTAGAGGAGAAAAATTACTCTGATGGCTCTGAAACATCATCAGAATTTACTAAAATGCAAGAGGACTTATTTCACGTTGCACATAAAGGTAAATTAAATTGTCTTTCATAAATGGTTTTGTATCATCCCAGTTTAGATAATTATATGACTTCTGAGAATGCTTCCTGTTTAATGTTTAGAAAAAGCAGAAAACTGTTCCTTTGATTTCCTTGAGGAATTGCAAGTGTTGAGATCTTGAATCATTTGAAAAAGGTGGCTTAATCACCACTTTTTAGGGTTTTTATTTAATAGAGAACTGCCCCTTGTTTTATGTGCTAAAAGCCTAGATTGTATTATTTTTTGCCAAAAGGTAAAATACCTAAAATCGGTTGCTAGAAATACAGCAGACTGTACTCTCTTATTTGCATGCATATGTGTGCATATGAGCACATTTATGTTTCTATATTCTGTGTGCTTCACTGTAGTTCAGAGTCAACATTTGTTGGTGATGCAAGGGTTGCTATGGTAGTAACCTATTTTTAGTGAATACAGAAGAGTAAATCATGCAAAGCAGCCAGAGGGGGAGCTTGACTAGAAATATTTCTTCCCTCAAAATCATTTTTCATTAGCAGTGCTTTGTTCCATCACCCTTGCACCAGAAACATTTTTATTGTTTAAGTGATCTTGGTGAGGGAGGCACTTAAGCATTTATAGCTGAAAGGCTTTTGGGAGTATTGGCTTTGTCCCCTCTGGCACACGATAATGGTTGATGTTATCAATAAGCTTTCTTTGCTTGTTGTTCCCTTTTGGTGCTGATGTATCTTGATTCTGTTATGTAAGGAATGTATCTAAGTAGTAAACTTCATAAAGTCAATTATAGTCAAAACTGACGTATGTTTTCCAAAAAAAGAAAAGAAGTGAGGGTGGGACGCAGTTGGAGAAGTTGCTGTTAAGCAGAGCAAGGAAATCACCTACTCAAGATCATCTACTGGAATTGTCCATGACAGAAATTTTGTTTGAATTTATCCACACATTTGAAGGGACAATTAACTATTGACTACAGAATCATTTTACTAAGAGGATAAAGAATTTTTTTTTCTAAAGTTACTTAATAGCACACCCCTTCCAAGAAAGAGTAGTGGAGAAAACTCTTGTGTCACCTTTTTGATACAAATTGAGTAAAATGTAACATTAGTAGTTTAGTAGGTAATAATTATTTAAAAGTAAAGTTAGTATACAGCATATTAAATGTCATTGAGGGTCACTGAAGATTCTGGTCTTGTTATCCACATATAACAGAAAGCCTAACAGAATAGATCACAGTGGATATATCTCCCTCCCCACCCTGTGATACTGTTAAAGATTTCTTTGGATAGTATGAGAATCAGCTTTGGTAATGATTTGCAGTGTTGGAATATACTTAAAGAATAATTCTTCAGAAGACTAAATTAAGTTCCATAACTACTCAGGGAAATGATGATGATTCAGGTTAACTCAGCGTGGATGATTAGGAGAGAGGAGTATTGGGAATCCCTTGTTGTTTGCCCTTTTCATGCATCCATGCTCAGATTTTCTATCTTCGTTTCCCCGTAAAAGGATTCATTTTTGCATTGGCAAGTCTCATGACTGTATTACAGGGCTTGATTAGGCCCTCAGAAATCCTCTAATACTCCAGTCCGATGAATGTTGAAAACCTACATAAACAAATACTGCTCAAATAAATTTTTATTCCTTGTGGTTAAAGAGAAGATGAAATGTCTTAATGGTAAAAAAAATTCTAAAAGTGCATTTCCCCTATAAAACCCCCTTTAGTGATTTTAAAATTGCATGATCTGTTGTATGATTTAAATGTATTGGACTGGTGATAATGCCTCAGGAAAGAGTAGAAGCAGCAGCATAACATGCACATCACTCGGGATCTGACCCCTTGAGTCACTAAATCATCTAACAAGCTGAAATTTCTCTATCACAGAAAGAGATAACAAAACCCTACACCACAGTTGACTTGCTTGTGGGGAAACTACTAACCCTACNGGGTTTTTTTTTTTTTTTTTTTTTTTTTGGATGACTTTTTTTTTTTTTTTTATTTGATTGTTTTTCTTTCATCTCTTCTTCTCCCCCACTGGAATTTAGAGAGGAATATGGAATAGAGTCATGACCACATGAAGATTCAAGCTAATTGGGAAACAAATGCAAGTGAAGAGCAGATGTGGTTAGTTAGCTTTGTTGCCATGTGTCACAAATAATCAGAGTAATTTTGACTGTGGCTAATATAGTCAACCCAGTAGCCTTCACCATAAACGTGTCTCCTACTAAAAATCTACCCTATAACCTTGATTAATATTACTTGTTGTTAGTAACCCACCCTGGAACTCTCGACCTAAATTCTTGTTTCTGTCACCATAAATGATGCTTTATTTGAGTTTTATGTAATTGGTGTGTATACAATTGGTAGCAGCTGTTTTTAACTGTCACTTTTTATGAAATGGTTCTAGTTTACTTCACCTTGAGGTCAGCTTTCAGCACCATATCTACAGAGAGAGAAAAGCTGAAGCAGATGCTGGAGTACGATGCGTCCTCATCTCCATCTGCACAAATAGTGGGCTTGAAGAATGCCTTAACATCTGTAAGTGACAGGCTGAAGCTCACCAAGCTTCATTGTCATCAGATACTACTTTTAAATTTTAGAGTAGTTAATTTCTGTTTCCTTACTGTCAGCTCTGTGCTAAAATTTGCAGAATTTAATCATAGTAAGTTATTATAGATTGTGTTTATCAAAGCCTCTTCTAAATGTTAAAGGTATTTTCAAATCTTTGGAGTTTGATAGATGGATTTAGGTATGTAGTATAAACTATATCGCTTGATGTTAAGAATCAAAGGGCTGCTCTGTGACTGAGTCTACTTTCTTTCTAAACATGCTACTACTCAGTTCTGATGGGTTGCAGGTTTCCTTTCCCTTTTCTTTACCTAAACAGCACTTGAATATTCACTGTATGACTTGGCATAAAATAAAGGTGGGAGTGGCTGAACGCACTCAGCTGTCCCTTCTAATGCACTGTAGAGCTTCACCAGGCTGCACCAAGACACTGCAAAGCAAATTCAAGTACAACTGGTTTATACTGACTTCCAACCTCAATTATCTCTCAGTCCTCTAAAAGCAGCAATGGAGTTCTTAGGGCAGAGTTCTAAATGACAAAAGATGGTGCTCTTTAAAAAGGTGGGGGGTTTGGTTGGTGTGCTTTATGTGATTGGCTGAGACCAGAACTTTTCAGCTGGGTCATGTTTGACCGTGTCAACCAAACTGATCTGATTTCAGAGCAATGAGGGCCGTCATTACCATGGCCTTAAAATTTCAGGGTTTATTGCAAGCACCACATCAGAGGCAGGGGAGACTCGCTGGCACTGATCAATGTGATGTAGATGTGATGATCCTAGAATTATTTCAGTATGAAAACTTCCCTTTGCTTTACAAAACCTGCATGTGATTATAGTTTTTAAGTGTATCACATGCCTCTTTGCCTAGACCTTTAGAGGCTGTGATGTCTTCACAGTATTTAGAGAAAGTTGAAGCTTGTTGCATAATAACTGTGCTCATTCACTTGCACTTCTTTGGTTTTGGCTTTCAGATGTTACACTTCTGATACTTGAATACGTGACTTTTATTTTTCCGATGTTATTTGTCTGCGATTTTGTATCAGAAAATCAGTTTTAAGATTGCTGAGCTCAGTGAACACTCAGCTTAGCATGAATTATTTTGTTTTCTGGGCACTGAAATTTGGTTGTCCATCTTCATCCTGTACATGTCTTTTAAAAATAATTCTTTTAGGTCTTATCTGATACTTAACTAGTCTTGTAGCCCATCCAGAAGTCATCAGTGAACCTTGGCTGTTTCAGCAAGGTAATCACCTATGAGGGCTCTTCTTGATCTGCAGATCTGTAATGTCATGATGCCAGCAGAAATTTTCTCACCCTGTACAGCAGAGATCCTGTTGGAGAATGGAATGAGCTTCCTTTCAAGACATTTAGAAGCATGGATATGATAAACTTGACATATTTTTAAGACTTCCTTGGAAGAGAGTCCTGTGTTAATGACTTTGGCTTACTGTTTGTTGTTGTTCATTTTAATTTGTTTTCTGTACAGGAGGAACAAAAAAATCACTCACAGGTTGAAAGCTATCAAACATAAGTCTGTTTTGCTCTCATCAGCCTGGCAGTGGAAGAAAAACAAACAGATTTAAAGTGGATAAACCACCACAAAATTAGCATATCTGCCTCTGCTTGTCCCTCATTAAGATAGTATCCTTGACCTACACACATTCTAAGAAAAGGAAATACAGAATGGGAAAAGGTATAATATTTCTGGTTTGGGAGGAGGAAGAAGACAGCAGGAAAACATTTTGTAGCAAATAATGAAAATGGGAAGATGCTATTACGGGAGAGCTGTTTTGCATTTACCTGATGTTGAGGATTTAACACGGTGCTGAGCACTTGACATAGAAGGGATATGTACCTTTGTGGCAAATTCAGACCACATATAGGTAAAGCCAGAAATAAGTTTTCTCCCCTCCATTATCACATTGAGCTTACTGTCTTTCCTGCCACCAAGAGAATTTTCAACAAAAATTACTGCCAAAAGCAGAAGCATTTGTGGGATAAAGGGGATGTGTAAACAGCAGGGTTCTCCGCATCCTGGTATTGATTCAGATCACTAAAATGGGATGGAAGTCTTCAGTATTGTTCCAAAATTAGTAACACAATATTTTATTTCAGAGATATTTTCATTGCAGGGTTACGCTCTCTTCCTGCATGTCTACTCTAATTGACATCTATCAGATGCACCCAGAATAGGTAAATAACATGTAACAAACATGAGTTTGCAACAGAGGCTTTTTATTCTGACCATTGCCATTATAATCTGATAGGAGACAAATTGTACCTGTTACCTGTGTGAATTTATGGCTTATTTCTCTGTTATTGGAAGACAAAGGAAACTGCCAGTATGGGAAAATCAAATGGTTTTGGATGTGGCAGGAACTAATGTTGAGGGAGGCTATGTTGGAGATGAGGTGAAGGAAGGGAGCTTGAAAAGAAAAATATCCCTGCCATCTTTGACTTTTTTCCTCCACTTATGTCTCTGTTTCCTCACACTGGAAAAAAACAGTTTTAATTTGAGAGATAAGGAGTAAGGTTTGAAGCATTTATACTAAATGATTTGCTGAACCAGTAAAAAAATGATGTGGTGGTGGTGTTTTGTACTGCACTTTAAGTAGTCTTTGCCCCCTTTTATACAATAAAGCCACGTTCAAGTTAGCTGAGAGAGCTTTATATCCCCAATATTTTTGTTAAATATTCCAGGCAATAGCACAAAACACAGATCTTAAAGACCGGTTACGCAGAATACATGCCGAATCTAAGATCATTGATTCAGCATCTAATGCAAAATCGAGTCCAGATTTGGTGAAGGTGGGTATGGATTTCCTCTTTCAGTGACGTCCATTCCTGCAGCCCTACATCTAGACAGTGCTGCATAGCTGCGCCTTGTCCTGTACTCTGTGTCTTCCCTGTGGTGTGGTGTGGTGTGTTAGCAAAGCCAGTCTGCTTTCATGGTTGTGACTCATTTCTGATGATGCATTGTGTGATATATGATTTCAAAGACTTTCCTTGTGAGCAGGTTTCCTGAGCATATCTTCCATTGCTTTTTGCTACTGGTTCCTGATGTTCTCCCTTGCCTCCTGCCTGCTTCTCATTCAGCATGTGCAGAGCTCCCACCTGTCACCCTCGTGACACTGTTTCTCTTGCCCTTTTAGTCCCTTGTTAAGTTCTGTAGATCTTTTGTTGCCCATTTAAGTGCTGTTAGCCCAGAATGTTGGCTACCAGTGTGGATCATGTAAGGTTTAGAACAATTATCAGACATCTCCATGAAAGGATCAAAGTTAATGGGACATACAAGAATCCTTTCAGCCATTTAATGTTCTTTGTGTGAAGCCAGGGAGTCTTCTATATCCAGTTAGCCAGTTTGAGATTCCACTGATGTTCAGACAGTTTTTTGGCGTGCTGCAGAATGCATGAGAATATGGTGTAATTATAGGTCATAAGATGTAGGTGTTAATGGTGTTGTGAGGGAAGCCAGAACTGTGTTATTTCTGATGGATTTTCCTAAATGCTAACTCATATAGAAACCTCTGCTGTGCTTGTAGTATAAATCTTTCATTAGAACTTGAGTGGATGTAATGCTGGGGCTTTTATGTAACTAATTATTTCCTTTTATTTTTAAAGACAGTTTAGTCACTCCAGAACAGATTCCATCTGTTCACTTCTGGTTCAGTTCTGTTTTAGTGGAGCTGTGTTTTGGTCATATTTAGCTGTTCAGTTTGGGTTTTTTTTTTCCTTTAGGTAGTTGATCATTCTAATGCCTTTTCCTTTAAAACCCATGAGAATTTGAACAGCGCTTAAACTGCTATCCAGAAAAGCATTCATCATGCATTGTTACTTAATTTCAGGAGTTCTTTATTTTCTTATTTAGTGGAGGTCTTTGCAAAGACAATGGATTATTTCTGAAACTTGTGCTGTGTGCTATATACACACACAGAGGCACACACTACAAAAATAGCTTATAGAAGGTCCTTTGGAGGTTGCATTCACAAATTCCCTCTGGCAGGGCTTGGGATGGAACTGAAGGATGAAATCACTTATACTGGAGAAGCTTCATTTTAAGATTGTCTGAGGACTGTGATACAGTAGTGCTGCTTTGAGGAAGACAGGGCCACTGCACAAAACTTGTCACTAAATGATACATTGGGTGCTATGATACACCCAATTTGAAAATCAAAGCAGTGTAAAATAGTACCTCAAGCCTTTGCATAGTGGAAGAGTTTCGTTTGTCTCTTGGGTAATTTAATTGTATTTCATCATGCCAAAGTGGGAATTTGGAGCAAGAAAACCTGAAGCTTATGTGTTAGATATAAAAACCTGATGCTCTTTTATGGGTCTTTCCTGCTCACTTTCCTTCTCAGATTCAAAATAGTATTGGAAACAATCCCAGTGGCAATGCTTATGTGTGTAAGGTATTTTTTTTTCCACTTGTAGGCTAGTGTAACTGCCTTCCTACAGGACAGACAATGTTGAGGTTCTCTTTTATCCCTGCTGTAAAAGGAGGGTTTTTTTAAGTCTTTTGTGTAGCAGTTTGTTTTGTTTCCATGTCACCATTATCAGCGTGTACCGAATAACATTCTATACGATAGCAAAACCTACCAACAGAAAAACTTTGAAAGAAGGTTTGTCAGCTTGATTATGGGCTTGTCAGACTGTTCATTATGTTGTTCTGAACCTAAAATACTACAATTCCTGCAAAATTATGATAGGGAAGTCATGGTTATAAGTTAGTAAAGCACCTCATGCAGAAAAGAGCAGCTAATACACTCCTTTGGGCCAGCATAGCTCATTTCCTTTGTGCTGGAGGAGTTATCAGGGAAAACAGTAGCACACAAGGTTTGCCAACTTCTTTACTGCCACCACAGAATGAGAAGTCTCACTGGTCACCCCACCTTTGCCAGGCCACCTGTTGGAGCTCTGCTTGCACCAATGATCTGTAGAGCTTCCCTGGGAGGGGCTATCAAGATCTCTGTGGCAGTCAAATGTGCCTCCAGCAGCAAAAGCAATTCCGGTTACATGGCTTAAATAATATGTTGGTTTTGGTTAACGTGGAGATAGCTCAGGTGTGGATATGAAGGAATGCTTTCTAAAGCACAGCACAGAAAATTAGTGAAGAAAAAGAGCTAGGAAAACAAACTATTATAAAGAAAGCAACTTTACCCCTCTGAATTTTGTAGACTACGGCAGGCTTTGCATTAAGCAAGGCTTGCAGAGGAAAAGATTAATTAATTTGCTGAGATCAGGAAGGAATGTGAATCTAGGATGTGATATAAAGAGATGGGAGCTTTGTTCTTTTGTGGGCCTTTTGATGATACACTTGGAAATACCTGGCTAAATCATTCAAATAGCAAAGCATTTTTATATGCAGCACCTTAAGTGATTTACTCAATATGCATTGCTTTATTTTCCTTCTTTTTCCTTCTCTTTAGTCTGTTTTACTTTGGTTTTAAATCCCACTTTGAAACACATGCTATCTTTCACGTAAATTGAAGAGGAGCATGTGCAATATTCTCCCAGTGTTTTACAGCCCTTCAAGTTAGGAAACTGTGGAATTGCATGCATGAATGTTGTTTGTGGTACCTCCCTGCTCAAAACTTTTTTTCTTTTAAACAGGAAAATTCAAGAGAAGAAGGCAGAGGTCTGGTTCACCAGGTCTCCAATGAAAGCAGACTATCTATAGCTGACTCTCTCACGGAATTTTTTGATGCACAGGAAGTCCTACTGTCTGCTAGTTCTTCAGAAAATGAGGTCTGAGCAAGAAGATTGACGTCATTCAGATGCATTTTCTTATCTGCTAACTGACATGCAATCTTTCTGAGTGCTAACTGCACGTCAGATGACTGCCAGAAAATTTAAATTTTCAAAACATTTAGAAATTAATATGCCATTTATATTTATTTGTTATCATTGTCTCTTTACTGTTAAAAGGTAGCAATTATTATGAAGAAGTCTTACGTACACACTGAGGCAGATGGCAATTAAGTAGCTAGTATGCAGATACTGCAGACATTGTACTGTCTGCCTTCAGTCATTACACAGGTGCCCAGGGAATTGCATCACAAAAATACTTATTCATACCTGTCCTTGTGGTACCTGTAGGTACCTTGAGGCTGATGTCATGCATATCGAAATTGATTAGATCATTGTTTCCTCTCTTGGGCTCCATAAAAACCTTGGCTTTTGATATGAGGAAGGCCTTCCTACTTGTGAGGCTAAGGAGATGAAGCATGTCTCCACTAAAGTTAAATTTTCAATTATGGTGCTCTCTCCCAAATCTAATTGTCTCTTCTTAGTACTTTGTAGTACTTTTCTGTAGTACTGAAACACTGCTTAAATGGTTCAATTATATTAAAACAATAATTGCAGCTGAAAGTAATAATTTCCACATGCACATGGGGTTATTTAAATGAGTGATGTATCTTGCTTTTTTCCCCACCTCACACTCAGGTATCAGATGATGACTCATATGTAAGTGATATCAGTGATAATGTCTCAGAAGATAACCTTAGCAATGACATAGAGAATGAAAGACAAACGTTAGGTAAGTTCAGTGGGTTTTTCGTGCCATGTTTTGAGAATTCTGTTTCTGTTTGTTTTTTTTTTTTCTTCTCTTACTAGATAATTAGATATTATCGGTTTTGAGATGTAAACAGCCTGTGTTTTTTCTCATATAGACTCAGATTGGTTTGAAATAGCAGATTCTGGCTAATCTGCTTATCTGGGCAGTGTTGATTAAGCAGGCTGGGAGTTCTGTATCAGCAGGAAAACACCTATTTTCTTGGCTTCTTTGATGCAACTCCCACTCCCTTCCAGTTTTGCATGGCCACAGGATTTTTCTAAGTAGTAAGGGCTAGCTGCTTTCATTTTTTCAAAAAGTAATTTTCCTCTTGTCACACTGTTTTTTCAGTCTGCAATTTAGCAACTGCATTCAGAGCCCTGTTGTTTTAGCAGAACTCAGTGTTTAAAGGAACATGAGAATAATTACACACTGGCAGGTCTGGTGCATGACCATAAGAATTTCTTTCTTGCATGTTCTAATGATTATAGTCTTGTTAGTACATATGCTAATTTGCCCTTCTAATTGGAAAGAGACTCAAAAAAATGAGAATTGGTCATTACAACCTGATTGGCTTTGTGCCTTCAACTCATTTCAGCTAACCACAATGTTCTTCCCACTCTAACAATATACTTTTATCTTCAAAAATGCTGAACAGTGATTTCTTACTAGCAGCTGTTTCCTGATCATCTCCAAGAACCAGCAGATTCCTATGAGCTTGGGTATTTTGACAAGTATTCTGTAACTGTTCAAAATTAAGATGTTTTAATTTTTTCTTTTAAGATAGGAAAGAATACAGATGGATTTATCTCATGATCTGGACCTTAGAAAGCTGTATTAATGTGGCAGTTCATCTTTTTGTAACAAAGACTGTCACTGAAGCTCTTCAGTATAAGAAGCACCTCTGCATGCTTCTGGTACCTGCTATTTCAGTGCTTTGGGCAGCCTGCCACTGCCATTAATAGAAAGCTGAATGTCTTTTTCCTACAGGGCTTTAGCTGCACCATAAATTGTGGGATTATGATAAAATCCTCTGGCCGCTGCAATGTAGAAGGTCAGATCAGATGATGATAATGGTCCAGTTTGGCCTCGAAAGTCATTGAGTCCAGCTGGAGGTCAGATGTCTAAACCTCCTTCTGCATTCATCCTGTCTGTCACAGCTCTTACAAACCAGAACTGCATGGGCTTTTCTCTAATGGAGAGAGGGTAAACTTCACTGTTTAGAAAATTTGCTATCTGAGTATTGTAGTTCTTTCTCTGCTCTGTTTTTTCAGCAGCTTACCTCAATTAATGGACTGGTCCAGAATATGTAAATAACTCAATTGGTATTCTGCTTTTAATCAGAAGCTGTCAAAAGACATAGCCAAATCCCATTTCTGGGAGCTCTTTTAAACAAAGATAAGTTTTCAGCATTTACCTCATTCCTGAGGTATCTAAGGGAGCATCCTTCTTTTTGGCCTCTTCTGATACTAAATAAATTCTTCCAATAGGGAAGTATAGGAGTCAACTCCTTAACTCTCAACAGTATAATTGTTTCTGGTAGATTTTTTGACTTTTAGTGCCCATGCCATTTTTAAGCAAAAAGAAAGATACAGGCAAGGGACTGCAAATAGTTTGCCTGACCTCATTAGAGTAGCTCAGTCATATGAGGTATTAGGACTTTTAGATTATGAGTGGCAGTAAAGATGGAAACTCCTTCCTCAAAAATCTGAGGCTACTGATTACCCTTTAAAACCTCCATGTGAGGGTGGGTTTAATTCCTTCAAGACAGAGCTGTGTGAGGAAAGCCAGAAAAGGACAGGGGCTGACAGACTGAGGCTATGCCTGAATGTCTCCAAATAGTAATTGATCCTAAAGCAGGGGCTTTCTAGGTGCTTCTCAGGATGTGTAAAGATAAAATATGTTCTTACAGTGGCAAACACATTCCTCTCCGAAACAAAAGTGATGTACAGCTAAGCAATGTAACCACTTCAGACTAGTGCCCATTGCAGAAGCTTGTAGCTCTATTTGGATTTTGCTACAAATCACTTCATGGCACCCTTAGAACTATTTATCCTGTTCTGATTGCTTTGATACAGCAACACAGACTTCAGATATTCATGTCGAGGACTCTTGACTTGAATCCTTTTTTTTTTTTTTAATCTTCAGCAAACACATAGCTCCATGGTTGCTTCCGTTTTTCCACCGTTAAAACACGTCAGTTCTCCATCAATGTATGGGCGTATCTCAAAGTAACATCACTATGTTTAAATGCTATGGGGAGCAACGTGGAAAAGCCTGAATGTAAATTTGTGGTGCAGTAAATTTCCCTGGTAGGAGTGTTCAAAAAAGTAGGAAAAGATCAGTAGGAGTAGTTATTATCCTTGCATCTGTAAGTTACATCTCGCCTTCTGAGAAATGTCAACTTAATTGAAGGGCTGTCAAGGAAGGAGGTTTTATGTCCCCTAAACAGATAGGAATCCATCTCTGTTACAAATAAAATAGTTATAATATTTACTCTTTCAAATTCAGTGGAAAATCTGAGCCTTTTCTTACAGACTGTAAGGGAAAAGAAGGTAATTTTCATGCATCTCTTGTACCTGGCATTTTACTTCCGTTAATGTACATAAAATGTTGTTCTTAATTTTGTCATTTTTATAACAGGCTATCTTCAAACCACAAGTGAAATACTTAAATAAATTGTGGGTGGAAGGAAGTTTTGACAGAAGAAAAGATGGTTGCAATTTAATGTATGTTTGCAAAGGGGATGAAACTAAGAAAACGTGAATTTAATTGTTCTGCCCCTTCTATCCTTTTCAGATTGTATTTCTGAAAGTGGAATTGGATGTAATTCTAAACGGAGAACATGTTTACCAGCTCCATGCCCTAACACGAGTAACATCAGCCTATGGAATATCCTGAGGAATAACATAGGAAAGGATCTCTCCAAAGTGGCCATGCCCGTTGAGTTAAATGAGCCACTGAACACCCTGCAGCGTCTCTGCGAGGAGCTGGAGTACAGCGAGCTCCTGGACAAAGCAGCACACACACCAAACCCCTTTGAACGCATGGTAAATAACTTATTCCAAATACTCAGTAACATTCAGTAGAATTAGAATAGAGTAAACATAAAAGCAGTACTGAAGAAATGAAGATATTCTGTTCCATTGTTCTGTTTCTCTCAGCTGAGAGAGGCAAACTCTCCAAACGTGGCTGTACATACTCACATAGCCACTGTTTTTCACTCTTCTGCTCCATTTCTGTTGCTTTTTCAGAAAGTCTCTCTCCCCTCAAGTACCTTGCTGTTCTTCAAGTTTAAACAAAAAAGGAGCTTAATTCTGTTTTGCAGCTCTTGCTCTGTAATATTAAAAATTTACAGCAAAAAGGGAGGAGGGGATTAAATTTACATAGTTCCCTCTCAAAGATGAAAGCTACAATATATCTTTTTCAAGGGTGTCTGGTCTGGTGACACATCTGTACATAGAGATGCTGGATCTTCCAGCCCTTCATGACTGTGATATCTCTGTATTAACTAAATGAGCTCCATGTTTTTTATTAACTGGTTTTCTGAACTTTTGGGGTTTATCCAAAATATTCAGGATCTCAAAACCAGGCAGTATGATGTATGTTGGGTACAATAATGGTGTCATCCTCTGCCAGTGCAGAACCCTGAATTCTTGAACACTTGGCAAAAGAACAAGAGAGAAATGCACTTCTGTTGTTCTGCTTCCAGGTGTACAAGAGCTACTTAACATGCAAGCCCATAAATAAAGGATTAGAAGCTCCCTAAATTCTCTTAAATGGAAGATACAGATTTTCCCATAAACTGAATTAAGCCTTTTCAACTCAATATATCTTATCTTAAAATGAGGCTATTAATGAAAGTAGGTAGTCGTGTTATAAATACTGTTTGAAAAGTCTCTTTCCTCATTCTGACACTCTCAGGGGTTACAATTTAGGGCCTCTTCCCAGGGTGTGGCTATTCACTGGGGTTTTCAGTCCATAGCTTTTTTTTATTCTCTTGAGAACATATGCTAAAAGGAAAAGGAAATGAGTAGTAGTTGTTGTGAAAAGAAGCCTTTTCCCTCCTTCCCACACCCAGGCATCTGGAAGTTACCTCAGACTGGTGTATTCTTTGCCTTTGAGAAATTCCTGAAGCAAAATTTAATGCTAGCTGTCGCATAGTAATTGCAATAGTTCATAAAAGAGCCTATCTGCAGTGGATTTGTTTTCTGAAGCTGTGAAAAGAGAGTATCTACACTTTCACAAGATGAGGAAAAGGGAATGAAAAGAGAAAAAAAGTGTTACAAAAGACTTGAATCAAACAACCCTGAATTCTAATTCCTCATGTTATGCTTGAGTTGACTGCACAAATTTGGAAGGGCTACCTGTGTGTCAGTCATGATCAACAGTTTCATGATTAGGTAATAGCACCCAGTAGCTAAAAACACAATTTAAGTCAAACAGCATTAGAAATAGTGAAGTTGGTGAAAACTCATCCAGTGCTTCCTGTGCCATGTTTATGGAAAGGATTGTTGGTAGATTTACAGAGTCACAGATTTGACTATAAAAAACAGTTAATGTATGAAATCTAACAGGGGTTTTAAAGGTTACTGCTTTGAACTGTGTTGCAGAATGCTAAACTGTTTCAAACACTTTTCAGAAAGGCTGTTTTCAGTTGATGAAATTTGCAGTACCTGACCCTAATAATTCCATCCCTGACCTATTGAATGACTCTGAAAATTGAATAATTCTCTAATGTGTGAACTAGGGCTTAGCTTGCAGGAGGCGTGCACGTTTGTAGTCTGCAAATGAAGGGAGAAGCACAGAATCAGGATAAAGCTTGCTTTTATTTTTTCATGTCTGTTGTAAATTAATTAATCTGAGTCCCAAATATGTACTTCCCAGGTGTATATAGCTGCCTTTGCAGTCTCTGCCTATGCATCCAGTTACTACCGAGCTGGAAGTAAGCCATTTAATCCTGTGCTTGGAGAAACCTATGAATGTATTCGTGAAGATAAGGGTTTCCAGTTCTTTGCAGAACAGGTATTGTATGCTGCAACCCTTAGAATTGCTACTCGATACACTGCTGAATTCTAAATGTGTGGCTGGGATCCTCTAGAATTAATGGCAAAATACAAAATTACTTTACATTACCTGAGCCCAGCAAAACTCAGGGGACCTTGCTGAATTACAAACAAAGGGAATTGTTTTTTGAGGAAAGTCTGCTAAGTCTGGCATGGAACATCACAACCAGCAGCTGACACTCGAGGAGCAAAGGCTGGCAGGCTGCCTGTTCCAGTAACAAGATAACTTGGTTAAGTAGAGTGCAATTCCCCATGCTGAAATCTGATCACCGTTGCAGCAAAAGTTTACATTCTTGTCATTTTCTTTTGTGTGTGATCATTAAAAATACTTCAGTATCTTCAGCTGTTTAATGTCTTCTTTTATGACAAATATATCCCTTGTGTGAGTCAATCAACCACAAGTGTTTCCAATGGCACCATGACTATTTCTGCTTCCTGTCCAAATACTTAGTAGGCTAAGCCTTCCAAATCTCCTACCACAGCTGAGTAGGTGAAGGATGTATACAGCACATCATGGTCCGAGTGTTTATGAAGATAATTCCCCAGTAGGAGAATAATTATTAAGTATGGGTGAAAAATATTAAATTTAAACCAGCCAAGCTACCAAAATTGCTAAACTTGAAGCATACGTGAAAAAGAGACAAAACCCAAATACCTGGTGCCTAGCAAAGTAAGAATGACTGAAAGCTGTCTTATTCTGTCTAGACATAACAAAAAAAATACAAAAAGTGCAGTGGGCAAAGGTGTGCAAGCTAGAAACTTGATCAGAGAAAAACTTCTAAGAGGCTTCCTTTAGGAAATGAAAAGTGCTTTTGTACCTGTGAAGGTACAACATTTTGCACATTATGTTTTAGAACCGACAAAAAGGAACATTATGTGATCTTTCCTTGGTCTCAGGAAATGTCACAGGCAAGGGTAAAACTAAGGAGAGGAAAAAAAACCCAACAAAAAGTAAAACAAGCAAGTACTTTTTTACAAAAAGTAAAAAAAGCAAGAATCAAATTTAAGGTTCAAGTAATGTGTCTGGTTCTTCACTGTGCTACTTCAGTACTAAGATGATGTGCATAGAGCACTGCAAGTATCTGCACAGCATCAAATTTGAGTAACAAAGTGGTGCATAAAGGTTAGTACTGAGTTTAATGTTACACTGATTTAAAGGAAGATACTTTCACTTGAATAGTGGGTAAACCAGTACAAAAGCTAGTTTTTATAGAGAAGAATTTTACTACATAAGTGGGCTTGTTCTGTTAATGACTGTTGTTCTAATACACAAAACACGTAATGTGAGTTTATAGAGTGGTAAAGTCACTGTAAGAATATGGGGTGGAGAAATATTAGGAAGGGAGGGCAATTTAGGAGGAAAGAAATTTACTGCAGCTTGCAAGCATTAAATATTGCTCTTTACATCAGAAACTGTGGCTTATTGCTTGCACAAGCATTTTGATGCTTACTCCAGATACCTTGTTAGTGCAGGCAGAATGTAATCCACGGGACAGAGGGGCAAAAGGCATGAAATAACAAAGATTCTGCTCTATCACTAGAGTGAGTTTAGAATAACTCCTGTTATAGCACCATGACCTTACTCTGGAATTATAACAGTTTAAGTGAGAGCTAAGTTTAACCCATGTATTATAGTGACATCTGGGGTTAATCTGGGTACAGTGTGTAAGAGAGAGAATGTTGCTCTTGCTGGATTAGGCCATACCTGAGAGCAATTAGTACTTTTATCTTCTTCTTTTTTTTTTTTTTAAACCAAGTAGAGGATGTTCAATAAATAACTGGATTCCTGTGGGAAAAAATGCTCAATAAGAGATTTGTGAAATGAGTAACACAAAAAAAGTAAAAGTTTATTTGAGCCATGTAGATGGTTAAGAAATTAAATTCACAGTGAGAAATAGCAATTTCACTTGAAAATAAAGTTGCCTGAGAAACAGCAGGTGTTACACATCTAAGAGCTGGTCCTGGTCAGTTGTTAGTTGTGTTCACCCAGAAGGGAGAATTCAAGTCAAGGAGGAGTGGCTGCTTTCACTTTGTGCTTTTTTAAATTTACTGTTGCATTTTAATAGTCTGAATTGTTTATTTACTCACAGTCCTTGCTTTGCTAGTTTGGTGGTTGCTCTAATTCATGCACATGCTATTGCCCAAAGCTGATGAAATGCAGTGCATGTGGTTAGAGTTTCACACTAGAAACGCCTGGGGTTTCACTGCTGCAGTACTAGGGATTGCTGGATGGAATTTCGTGGCTTGATTTCTTCACCCCTGGCCCACTTAGAGATGTGGATCACTATCTCCTCCCTCATACTCAGGGTTTTTTGGTTATTTACTGTGCAGAAGCTTTTGGCCCTTTGTTGCGTTTCTGGTCTTTTGGGGTTGTCTGTGTGCTCAAAGAGTGGTTTTTTGTTAATCTATTAAGAGGTCCTAAGATTAAATTTAATTATCACCTTAGAGACAATGTACAAAGTATATAGCTAGATTTTCACTTGAGCAAAATCTCAGGCCTTTTGAAATAAGTGTTTCCCATTTCTTTCAAGGTGTCTTAGGTCTCAGAACCTTTATTAATCTCTCTGCCTCCCCCTTCAGGACACAACTGCAAAAGGAAAACTAATGATCAAATTGTAAATGCCATATGGGAATGAAGGAGAAAACACAACAAAAGAAGCTAAACCAAAACGACTGTTCAAGTGTTCATATGTTAATCTTTTTTTCCCCTCTCCTTTCATGTCTTGCTATTAGGTCAGTCACCATCCACCTATTTCTGCATGCCATGCTGAATCTGTGAATTTTGCTTTTTGGCAAGGTAACTCTTCAGTCTATCATTTACTTTTACAGTGGTAATAATATTTTCATTGTTTGTCTAACACAAAATATCCAGAATTTAGGAAAAGTTGAAATTCCTTGCTTAAATTTGTATTAGAATGGTTTCATGAAATGATAGCTTATACTTACCTGCATGCTTCTTACTTGGATCTTCTACTATTATAAAAATTTGCAAGATATTTTGCTTTGTTTGGATTTTTTTACATAACATTAATTGATTATTATTTCATGTACATATATCTGCTCTTCTTTAAAATCAGGTTTGCTTGGGGTTTTGGGGGGGATGTTGTTCGTGAGTAAAGAAGAATTGTATCTCAAGCTATTTATAAAACAAACGAGCTCGAAGACAGCATGAAAAAACTACAAGTTAAATCCTGAACCTTGGCAAATCTTGTAAACCTGTTCTGAAAGCAATTTTCAAAAATGAGCATAACAGCAAGGATAAATACATTTACCTTCTCTTTCTCTGCTGGCATTATTACAGTATGTAAGATTTTGTGCTGTTTGACTACTAATGTTTTTTTCCAAAGGATGTGTGTTGGAGCTTTGTTTGCTGTGTACTGCTAGTGAAGGTGTCAGCCAGTAACAGCACCTGTGTGGTTAGATAATTCTGGAGTGTACACAAAACATAACCATGCCTTTTAACTCACTTAAAATCCCTCACCCAGGGGTTTGTCAAATCACAGTGTAGCCGTATTGTAATCTTCTTTTTTTTCTGATTGACTCTGCTGACTTGATTATAGTTATTACAGATGGAGCCATACTGAACAGAAATTGGAACCCAGTAGTCTGGGTTTTATTATTCTGTGTAATTCTTTGCTTTGTAAACAAATACAGGGACACAAGAATCCTTTTGTTCTTACCCAAAAAGCTAAGATGACCAGAAATTTATTCAGTAACTTGAATACTGTATAAATAAGACTAGATAGCAGCCTGTCTTAATAAAAATAGATGAGACTGATTTGTTTAACAGATCTTGACAACTGTTATCACTCATATATTTTAACACTTCCGTTTAGAGAAGGAAGTTCTTCTATAATAATGAGAGCTGAGAATCTGATTAATGGGAGAGTCTGAGATTTGGTCTTGATGAGCACAGGACATTCAATCAGGGTGCAGCAGGGCTTGGGGGTTTTTGTTTGCTTTGTTTTTAAATGTGGCTAGCTGAGCTTATTGGGAGGGCTAGACAATGATTTTTTTCCATTGTAAAGGCAATTTTTAAATGCTGCAACCTCTTGTAATGAGGCTATATTAACTTATGTGAAAGATTAACATCAATTTAATCATAAAGGCAGCTTGTCAGTGAGTTCAGTTCTTTCCGTGTGCAAAGATATTTTCACTTACTGTGTCACCTTCTCAGCTGGAAAGGAGACAGCAACAATGCCAGAGTAGTGCTGTCATCCCACCAGACACTGACCTTAGTTCATATGTTTCATCAGCAAGAAATCTCCTGATCATTTCTAGTGAACTAGAAGACTGGGCTCTGACAGGGACCGACAGTTTGGAAATAGCTTTCCATGACTTATAAAGCTGGCACTGCTTTTGCAGAGGAGTGTCAACACATGAGCAGTGGAAATGAAGGAAGTTTCAGCTATTACAGCATCTGTGCCTGAATCAGCGTGAGCAGAGCTTTGAAATAACACTTTGCTTTTTCTCTTCTGTCCTAAAATTCTTGCATGATCAAGTTGCGCACTGGCTCCCAAGATGTTTCCCACATGCTGATCTCTGTGGGACAGCTTTGCCATTTATGAGAACATAGAATTTGGCACAATCTGGTAATGCACTTTAACTGTTAAACTCAGTAGGGTGTACATTTGCCCTTTGTCTTCCATCCCACTGCAGAAGAGAGAAAGCCAGAACAGAATTTGCCTCAACAACATCATACTCAAAGTAGTTTTGGAGCTCTTGTTGTGCAGTGTAGGAATCACAACAGAATCGCTGTCGCTGAAGATGCTGACCCACTATCAGACTTCAAAACCAAAAAACCCAAAAGTTCCTTTTCTCACATGATATGAAAAGTAACTTTTTTGCATGCACAATTCTGCCCTATATCCCATTCTAGTCTTTGCAATGATAGGCAGCTTGGTGTGGCTCACTCATCACTTGCACATACATACTCAGGAGATACCTCAGTAATCTCCTAATTGTGGTTTGGGCATCTATCTCACAGCCAGCATAAGAGTTTCACCCCAGAATTGCACATGAAATGGTGTTTTGTTTTGCTTGTGTTAGAACTAGCACATTTTTGAGACTAGAGTTGAATTTTTCCCTCTTTTTCGTGCTGGGCAGCGAATGGAGTTCCAAGAGTCTAATATAGGAAGGGTGCTATTCCCCTGAGCTCTGAAGATACTATGAAAGTTACTGCTTGAACATCTAGCCCAGTGTAACTCTACAGCCCTTTTGCCATGCTGCTCTGTTTCTTTCTCTTCCAGGTGCTTTTGCTCAATAAATTTGGCTAAACTTTAAGTTTTCTTGTCTTTATCGAGAAATGATGTGAGACTTGGACACTTCTTTCTGTGATTCAAACAAGATTTCAAAAAGACCAGTTACACTTACAGAGGGAGTTGGACTAAATCCCTCTGCCATTTTGTGCCCTTTGAAACCTTCTTTAGCCTCTTGACTGTGGATGTTCTTGTTATATTTTTATGTTTGAAATTCTGCTTTTGTTTTTGAAAACGTCTACATTCATTTACTAGCAACTGAATTGCAGACAAGTATATGCTGCCTACAGCTTATTCAAATTTCTCTTTTGAAAAAGTTTTTGAGAGGACTGTTAAATATCTGTTGCTTTGCTATTTAAATAACCAGTAATATAGTGAAAAGCAAGCAAAGCAAACAGCAACAACAACAAACCCACCAGCCAGTGTTCGAAGGTCCCACAGCATTCTTTGAACACTTCTGTTACACTTTGTTATTTTGAATTTCTTGAAAATAAAGTAGAGCTCAGAAACAGCCTGATTCACCCACCTATGACTAAACCTGTCTTTTTTTTTCTTGTTGTTCCAGATGTCAGATGGAAAAACAAATTCTGGGGAAAATCAATGGAAATTGTTCCAGTTGGCACAACACATGTCACTCTCCCAGCGTAAGTGCTGCAGTCGGGCACTGCTGCTCATGCACGGGCACAGATGTGCTTGCACACACTGGAGCCACATTCATGCACAGGGCAGCCAGCTGTGCTCTGCCCTCTTAGACCTTTGGAAGAATTGGTGACTATGATTTAATTTAAAGAGAAAAGCAGAGGAAGAAAGACCCCCACCAAACCAAACCCCGAAGCATAAATCAGAAGCACTAACTCTTTCAAAGGTTATGAACAACAAACAGTGAAAAAAAAAAAACCCCGCTGCTCCCATGTACCTTGAAAAAAGAAAAGTTGGTCTTTTCATACTTCAATTCAATTTCAACCTTAATGCATTTTAAACTCACAGGGAAAAACTGCAGGGTAAAGGAAGCTATGAGTTCTTTTGCTTGAATATGGGTTAGGGGGAAAGGGTGTTGTTGTTCCTGTCTTTTGTAACTGTATTTGTAAGGACCTGACACCATGGGGTTCTGGTCTGTAGGCGAGGCCAACAGCCATCATCACTGCAGAAGTAATTACTGTATGTGATAAGTAGAACCAGTTACATATCTGGTGTTTGTTATCCAAAGAAGCAGCCACTGCAGTGAAGTGTTGAGAATCGTTGTTTTGTTTTCTTTTGGTTTTTTTTTAAATAAAAATCTGCAGTGTTCCGATGCTGGCTTGTCAGAGCGCCCATTATTGATGAGCAATTAAAATCCCTTAAAATCTGGCCTATATCCATCATGTTTGCAGAACCAGAGGTCTAAAGGTTGAGTACTGTTCCAATTAAATCTGTTCTCTAATGAGAGAGAACAAAATTAATTATTCCACCATCTGAAAAAAAAACCAACAACCAAAGAATTCAAGAACCTAGCACTCATCAAACCAAGCACACCTTTTTCTTTTAAGTAGATAAAATTGTAGTATAGTAAGATAGTATCCAAAAAGTAATGTATAAACCATATTACATTAATAGCACCTACCCTAAGCTTTGGAATGCAAGGTTTCGAGGATGTGAATGAACATTCAGAGCCAAGATAATTAATACATTAGGGCCTGAGATGGGCTGATGAACTGGAAAGCAATCTGATTCATATGTGATCTCCATGTGCTGGTTTGTAACCCTGTGTATTTGATACAGAATTGGGTACAAAAAAGGGTGCCGAGGCTACAGGGGAAAATTAAGCATTAGTATTAAGGTTCATTTTGAAACAAAAGCAGCTTTTTTTAGCATTTGTGATAAGCATGTGACCTGCATAGGTAAGGGCAGAAAAACAATTTACTGTGGGATAATTTGGCTCCATATCTGCTAGTCTGTAAAAACTGTCCTTGTGTGTGCCCTTACAAAGCAGCAAGTGAAAGCAAGTTATTAAGGGAAGGTAAGAGCAAATTGTAATAACTTCACAGGATGTGTGTGAGGCACTTGCTGTGGGGAAACTGGTCCTCTGTAAGTTTATATTTTATCTTACCAGTAGTGAGTTGGCCATCCATACCCAGAAAAAATTGTAGAGTATATGTCTTCATGAGACTTTCCTTTCCTTGATTCTTTATAAAGCTTTTTTATAAGAGCATCTACTGCTTTCATAAAAGGTAAAATGTTGTATTCCCTATTGGTATTTTTCTCTCCCTGTCTGCTGTTTTCCAGTGTGCAACTGCATCTTGAAGTGCCTGGTGAGAACTTTTGCTCTTGCCTAAAGCACACACATTAGGCTTAGCCTTGAGACCTTGAGCCAAGCTCATTCCTCTCAGTAAGTGTCCAGATCACTCTGGTGGCCCATGTCCTTGTGGTTTCCATTGTCACTGTGTTACAAGCTTGGAATGGGCATCTCAGACTGTAGAAGATACCAGAATGATTACTTCTGGAAACTTAAAACTGGTAAAGAAGGACAAGTAAATTGAGAGAAAACTGAATTCAAGACGAAAGTATATAGCAGAAGTGAAAAGGATTTTCTGGGAGGTGGGTTTGTTGTCACAGGGTTTGTTTTTGAGAAGGTGTGGAACAAGAAGATGAATTCTAGTAAAAAACATCGTTTATTTGGTTTCTCTAACCAAGTTCTCTGCAAATATTTTTTTCTCAAGTTTGAGCTCACTTGACCATGGCATGAGACTTCTCTTGTGTGTATTTTTCCTTGCAGCTTTAAAGACCATTTTGCATGGAACAAGGTGACATCTTGCATCCATAACATCTTAAGTGGGCAAAGATGGATTGAACACTACGGAGAGATCATCATAAAAAATCTTAATGATGACACTTGCCACTGCAAACTGACTTTCATAAAGGTAACCACAGCAATGTTGGCACTGCCTTCTCTAGCAGGCACAGCAGTGGCAGGATGCTCTCTGCTGGAGCTCAGTACTTCTGCTTACAAGCTGTAATTACCTGCGATTCCTTGAAAACTTTAGCTTTGAAGGAACTGCCACTCACTAGGCAGAGCCTGACAAAAAAAAAAAGCAGCAAGAGCTTTCTCGAGTGATTCCAATGGAAATGGAGGAATTATGGGGAAAGGGAATATCATGGAAAACCTGCTCTGGGTTTGAAGAGAGATGTAGGCACGAGGTGTCTACTGACAGTGGTTTACCACATGCCTCCTGCTAACCCACTGGCATGTGCTGTGGTTGCATTCATCCAGCAGCTGTAGGACCAGTGCTTATGCAGAGTGCTTTTCCTGATGCTCTTTTCTAGCCCTTTGCAGGTACTCAGAGGAGTTTAAGTGAGAGGCTGTGGTGTTACTCAAAGCTTTTACTTCAGTACAAGTACAATATATATGACTTGTTCAGGAATTGTCCTTATAACTGAAATTAAATTTAGTTTTTTTGGCAATAGATGACTTCTTAGTAAAGGAAAATCAATGAAAATGTAAAGCAATGCCAAAATTTCTAACCTGATAAATAGTTTTGCAAATCATCCTAAGAGACTTACCTTAACCTGCATTTTCTGTATCTGATTGATGGAGGAAGGCTCTGTGGGACATAGAACAGACCATACAGATGCAAGGGAAGTACTTCAGTGTACCTAAGCATCATGGCATGCTCCCCAGCAAGTTATTTTTCATTTGTTTGCCTGAATACTTTGTGCTTTCTAAGAAGCATTAGGGTGATATTTTCTTCCCAAATACTTAATTGAAAGTACTTTCATGTATTTTCAGAGCTGTAATGGATGTTTAAAGTTGAAATATTAAAGACTGAGAGCCTGCAAATCTTACACCTTTGATATTGTAAATGGTTTAAAGTGGAGATTAACGTATGATTTCCTTCTCTTCCTCTTCTGCAAATTTGGGAGAGATGTAGATAACCAAGTCAGGACTCAGGGTCAACTGTCTTTGGGCAAAATTCAAGGTCAGCTGCTCTTTACCTCCTACTGCCCCTAAAAAAAGGCAAACAAAATAAATACAATTCTCAACATTAGTATTTTGATAAGCTAACATACTAATAAGTTAGTATTTTAATGGTACTAACAGCAATTGTTTGCATATGATATTGTAATGCACATCTAAATGAATATTCATTTCAGAAAACTGCTCTACAGCCTGGAGCTACTGGCATGGCAAAATGGCCTGCACTTGAGCTCTTATGCACCTTTTTTTCCCTTGTTCCTTTTAATTCTAGGCAAAGTATTGGAATCCAAATGCACATGAAATTGAAGGCAGTGTCGTGGATAAATCTGGGAAAGTTGTGCATCGACTCTTTGGGAAGTGGCATGAAAGTTTATACTGTGGGACAACTTCATCTTCAAACTGCATATGGAGAGCAAGTTAGTGATCAGAATGGCTCATGCACAGAAACTGAGATCTGCTTGAGTACAAGCTTACTGTTTTCATCTCTTTATTAGGCCCCAATTTCTTGTTATTTCTCTGTAGAATATTAGATTTTTGACAAGCATTTAAAAGCTAGATCAGAAGAATATATCACTTAAATAATATGAGAACTTAATCCCACGGCTTCCTGCATTTTCTCCATTCTACCTCATCTTCATATTTGGGCATGAAGTGGGTAGTGAGGACTCTAGCAGGAATAAAAAAAAAAAGGGAAGTGTTGTTTATTTCATGTGTTGAACACTGGAGGATAGCCCACAAAGCTCAGTTCTGTAATGACAGCCATAGCTGAATTTCTCCCAAGCTTGTGGGGTTTTGTCTACTGTGGTTTGAAAAAACACTCTGGTAATAGCATGGCCTTCATCACAGTTGCGCTGTGATTCAGCTGAGAGAACAGAAATCTGTCTTGTTGCAGTGCAATTATCAAGGGGGATATTCTCTTTTGTCACATTATTAAAAACCTCTTGTTCCCTCAGAACTGACACTGTGGATCAGGGATAAACAAATGACTGGAGGGAGCTTGAACTTTTCCTTCTCAAGATAATAGCATTTAGTTGGAATTCTGAATGTACTCTTTTCTTCTGTAGATCCGATGCCTAAAGATTATGAACAGTGGTATGGATTTACTCAATTTGCACTGGAGTTAAATGAACTGGACCCACAAACCAGGTCATTACTCCCATCCACTGATACACGTTTTAGGCCAGACCAAAGGTAAGAAGCTTTAACTCTGAAACATTTTCCCCAAATGGTTCTTAATCTTCTGTACACTCACTTTACCCTAGACTCAGACTATTTTGTGGAGATACCTGTAGTGTGTTTCTATTTTTACATTAATGTGCATCTGAAACAGACATTGTAATCAGTTAGGGAGAGATGCTCTAGTCATTATGGAAGTGTGTCCTAAAATTGCCTCTTGGATGCTTCTAGATAAACTGCCTTTCCAAGGATGTTAAAACTTCAGTACATCAGGTACTGGATGTTGAGCATACAGTATTTGAATAACCAAAAACTGAGACACTTGAAACTTCTTTCGGCGGTGAAATTTTTACTTTTGCAAATTTCCAAGTAGAAGAATCTAACAGAACTGTGACTCTGAGCTTGTTACAGAGTTAGTTTTCCTTAAGTGCTTTTTCATAGTGCAGTTGTCTGCAGAGGTAGCTGTTTACCTTTGAATCACTGTGAAATACCTGCTGGAAAGATTAGATTCTCCTGGGGCAGGAGACCAATTGTCTCGTATCACTGCTGCTGCAGGTTTCTAGAAGAGGGGAATATTGAAGGAGCTGAAATACAAAAGCAGAGGATCGAGCAGCTACAGAGAGAACGACGGAAGGTGCTAGAAGAAAACAATCTAGAGCATCAGCCTAGATTTTTCAGGTACTAGATAATAATTATCATATACTATCATTTATTGAAATTCTTACTATAGGTCTGATTCTACATTGCCATGTGGCAGGCTCCAGTTTTTTCCAGGTTTCCTCTGTATATTTTGGTTTTGTACTTTGGTGATGTAGAATAATCCAGACTTAGTTAACACTCAGAATTATGTATTACTTTTTCATTAGTGCATCCCTGAATTTTTTTTTTTTTTGCCTTGATGGCAATTGATATTTAGTCTACATTTGAATTTGCTTGAGTGAATGTAGCATCTTTGATTCTTTGAAGCAAGGTGAAGTAGCTGGATTTAGCTTAATTACCTCTGCTGAACTGCTGCTGAATTCAGTGGGGTTGCCTGTTGTGGAAATGTGCAGAGATGGAGCCTTTCATTTCCAGGGTTATTTTTGAACACATTTCCCCTATTTTATGGGGAGAGAATTATCATTCTGAGGGCACTTTATCTCTTCTTGTTGTAAATCAATTAAACAGGAGACTTCAGCCATCGAAAGACAAAAAGGAATGCTACTGAGGATGTGGTCTTTTGCCCTCCAGCTTCTCTGTTCTCTTGCACTGAAAGAGCTGGAGCCAAGATGAATGTTGTATGGGCCCATTAGCAGATCTGGGATCCTGTTTTTTCTGGATAAATATATACTGTACTTCTGAGGAACACAGAAATGTTTTAAATAGGTGCAAAAGGGAATGGCTTAGACTACTACATCTCTGACAAGCTGGGTGAGCTAACTCATCACATGCCAATCACACCTACTAAAGGGAAGCAGGATAGAGGCAAAGTCTAATACTTTGTGATTGTATATTCACAATGAGAATTGTGAATGAGGATTTGAAAACTGAGATTTCTGCTGTAGATTTAAATGATGGAATAAAGAATTTAATTATTATATAGCAGAAGTATTAGAGCCGATAGGAATTAATGCATTTGGCTCTTCCATAGTGATGTTCTCAGGTGAAAAAGGCTGCTGAGGTGCCTTTCCATGGCCCAGTGCAGACACACCCGTTCAGCTCTCCAGGCTGTACTGCCTTGTTTGCAGGCTGTAATGAGCTGCACTGCTCCTGGTTCATGGGCTGGATTTGGTGTCTGTGCGTGGTGCTACGCTGCATTACACAGCATCTGGATGGAAAATAAAAGCTTACATTTGTTTAATCTTTGACAGGAAATCCAGCAATGACTCCTGGGTGAGCAATGGAACCTACATGGACCTTAGAAAAGAACCTGGTTTTTCCAAACTGGACAATCCTGTCCTCTGGTGAAAGAGGAGCTAAGTGAAGATATTCTGTGCTGTATTCTTGGATCTGATTTAAAAGACATATATATAAAATATAACTATATATCTATATCTATATCTACACACATATAAATACACACACACATACAGGATATGTGTGTGGTGTGTGCATATGTGCAAATGTGCATATCTCCAGAGTCGTGCTTAATTTAGAATCTGATAATTTGTTTCCTTTACTCAACTACTGCAGTGATTGTTTGAATGTATAAATATACTAACTTCTTTTTATAAAATATTTAATAAATAGTACTGAATGTTAACGGCTAGATGGAAAAGAGAGGAGCTTTTACACTACTTTTTCGATGTGTAATAAGGTCAGTTCTGAGTTAAATTATGCCTTACTGAATTGCATTGGAGACAGTAGCATCAGCATCTCCTAGCTGTGCTGAGGAATCAGAGTGCAAGCCTTAGTAACTCAAACTGTAGGTAGGCTTCCACAGTGCAATGAGTAGTTCAGCTGTCTCTGGGCTGGTAGAAATTGCTAAAACAGATTATCAGCTGGTGCTGGAATCTGAGTATGATCTTTTGCAGTCTGTAGAAAGATTTAGGTGAGCTTTTGTTTCTCTTAACTTTCTTCTTAGCATTATGGAAGAAGTAGTTCTGAGCTTACGTCGGTGGTTCTCCTGCCTTATACATAAACTGTACCTGGTTAAACGTAGTGCTAGAAAGTCAGGAATCGCCAAAATTTTCCGCTGGGAAAAATTTTCACTTCAAATTTATAGCCCCCAACAGGGCAAGATGAGGAGATCATTTGTATATACTGCTTGAGCACTGACTAGATGAAGAAGCTCTCTCTTTTTCCAGTAAGTGAAATATATACAGAGCACGAAATCCTGTGCTTCCATAGCTTCATTTGTTTTTATTAACCTAAAAATTGCAACAGTAAGACTTTTTAAAAAGTAAGCAAACTGATTGTTTTAAGCCAGAAATTTTTTCCTAGTATTTTGATATTTTCTACCTCTTAAGAAATAAATAACATATTTAAGATCTTATATTTAAAAAATTACCATCTGCCTTATGGAGAAGTGTACGGAGTCTTTGATCTTCCTCTGTTTGTTTGTTATGTTCAGATAAATGTTTAAGTGTCTTGCACTACATCAATTGCATCCCTTTCCTGTAATTTTATACATATGGCTCAATTTGCGAAGCTACTAAATCATAGGTCAGAAATTTAGCAGGAAACAAATGTAGCAGACGCCTCACTTTTAAATGAAGATTCTAGAAATGGGCAGTATTTTTGGTTTTTTCCATCAAATCACGATGCCATAGTCATTAACAGAATAATTTGCATTCCTACCTATCTGCAACCTGAGCCTGATCCACGATTCTTCAAATCTGCTCTGTGTGTCTGCAACTCTCTGGCAGCAATGCAGTTTTCAATGTGATAGATCTGTATCCTGTCACCACCCTCTTTTCTCTTCTGTACATGCCACTGTAAAGACACAAAACAAACCCAAACGCTGGCATGTTAAACTGGCTTATGACTGGAACAACTGGACATGGCGTGGATAAAGTAGACTCCTAGGAGGACAGACTAGTAGCTTAGAAAAGCTTGCACTTTACTGCAATTGTGCTGCATTGTTCTAGAGAAAACCCATTAAAAATGGATCCATGTATTATATGTAACATGAAGGAAATACTATGAAGGTTTCCAATTTTAAACAATATCCGTGGTGTCAGATTAGATATATATTTGAATTTTGCTTTCTGTTACCTTGAAGCCTCACTGTCTCAGAGGCAGAGGAATGCTTTTTCACCATTCTTCATTTTGCCCAGCATCTCTGCCTCGCCATCATTTCTGTAATTTATTACCAAAGAAGTTAGCATAATTATTTCTAATTAATATGTCTTTGAAAAATTTGACTATCATGCCAGCAAGGCAAGGTTCGCATTTATATGAAGACAAAATCCGGGCTTTGATTCCAAAGGAAATCTTAACCTTTGGGGGCTGTTTGACTTTTCAAGGAAAATGAGGTTCTCCTCATGACTTGTTCCCTTCCTGTCTTTCATCCTTGTATTAACTGTCAAAACCTGGCACAGAAATGAGTTGACTACTGTAATTATCCTTGCTGTTGGTAATTACAATTTATACTAAAAATAAGGTTCGTTTAAAAACAAAAGAGGGTAGAGGAAATAAAAGCTTTTTAGGAAAAGGAGCAAAATTTGTGGAAGCTGCAGTAAGCTTGCTCATTGTCATATCTGGCAGCTACTGTGATACTGTCTGATGTGATTGCTGGGTTTGTATATTGTGTGTGGAGGGGATTCCCCCATACAGGTATTAAACAAAACAAGTCTCATATGGGGTATTTGAGTCATGATTTTTGAGAAATCAGACTGGCAGTGCCAAGTCTGATTTCCCTAAAACTCTAAACTGTCTGAAATACATGGGATTAATGACAAGAAGCATTGGGCTGAGCAGTGCCTTATATAAAAATTTCTTCATCAAAATTTCCATATCAAGAAGGTAAACTCCAGAATTTTAGTATTATCTCTATAAAAATGCCTGAGAATAATCCAGGGCATTTCTTAAATGCATGAAGCAAAGTAATTGAACAAGTAATTGCTCCTTTTGTAAACCTCTAATACACACCTCCAAACACAATGTAACCAGTTGTGAATGATCCTCTGACCCCACATTTCCAACTGCAGTATAGTTTTCCCTGCTTACTTTTGTATGAAACAATTGGGTTTAGTTGTTAAACTTCCGTTAACTGTATATTAAGAAGTGGAAGAAAATTGTCTTGATGTTAGTTCTGTGTATTTCTGCATGTAAATATATTCAACATTCACAAACCTTAATATATTCTATAAAGTTATTCTTGGTAAAATATGAAATTTTGGTAATTTTATTCCCTAAAACTTCAGCTGTATCAATGGGTACAAAATTTATATTAGCTTTCTGCAGTATAATTGAGACAACTGTTTTTTTAATAACTGACACTGAGGGACTTTTTACCCACTATTTCTACCCTGAATAGTAAAAAGAACCTATCAGGCTACTTAACTGCTTCCTTTCGTACACAGCTGTGATCCCCAAGGTGTGTAGCTCAATCGATCCGTCTTAAAATTTCCTGATGACCCTTGCCTGCTGTGTTATAGCTCTCTTATTTCATGACTTTATAAACACCACTTAATATGATTTTGGAGGCCTGTTTGAGAAGCACTCGTCCAGCTCTGCCTTTCTTTGTGTGTCTCTTCACAAAGTAAAACCCTCGCTATAAACTTCTGTCAAGGTGATGGAGCAGCTTAAGCCTTTGGGTGTTGAAACTCTGATTCAGTTTTCAAGTTGCAAAGCATAGAAAGAAAAAAACCCCAGGGAAATGTTGTATCTAGGAACAGAAACCCACAGCTCTACTTTCATATTTGCAGGCTTGATGCTTAGTTTCTGATTTTGGTACAGCATCACTTGTTCAGGAGGTGACTCTGGATAGCATGAAGTGCCCTTTAGACCAAGTAGACCACCATTAATTACTGCATTCCTTTTTGGATCTCTGCTCTCTGAGGTATGCTTGGTGTGATAGTTTCTCAGCACTGATCTACTCCTTTTAGATGCTTTTTGAAATACAGACCCAGCAGTCTGTACTTAGGTTCTTTATGCAGAGCTCGGAAAGTTAGCTGCCTCAAAGGAAGATTAAAACCAGCCCAAATTTTGATAAGGAAACATCCTGGAGATCTATTCTTCTACCAGCCAGTTTTCTCGGAAGGACTAGAACCAGGATTGCTGCTTTCTTTTAAAACATGGCCTCTGAAGGATGTAATAGTTGCAAACACCTTATTATCTGGCAGCTTAGTGTTGAATCCAGATCACTGTACAGAAAGAACATCAATTCATGGGACCAGAACTAGGGCCCAATAGGGACAGCTTTCATGTTGCACAAAGGTCCAGTGCTGGTCTCAAAACAAACAACCCCCCCAAAAAACCCCAACCTAACGAAAGACCTCACCCCTTTCCATGCCCCCCACTTTCCCTCAGCTGTTTACAGTCCTGTTCAGGTTTTCTATGTGGTCCCTTATTCAGTGTCCCATTTTTCCCTTTATTAAAAAAACCTGATGAATAGGAAAACAGTCCATTCTAACAAAGAATAAATCATGCCTAGAGGCTGTAGTTATTCTTTTCCCATAAACATAATGGCCTCCTTCTGTATCTTTTCCTTGACTGTGAACGAGACTTTCTTACACTCCAGAGTCAGACCTGGTAACGGTAGTGTGCTATGGAAATATGCAGCTGTCTTTTCAGCAGATCCTAATTACAAATGTCCTTGCATCTGCTTTTGTGTAAATCTCTTGTGTTGAATCTCCAAATGACCAGCTTGGCAGAGCAGGAAACTTTGAGCATATCTTGTTTTGTTCAGTATGGCTTCTTTTTTGTGTACGCCTCACACAGAGGGGGTGAGCTGAAGAGGAGTGCAAAACTTCACCTATGGTGCATTTTAATAGAGAGAAGGATGACATCCAACTCGTCCACATAACTGAATACATCTTGCAAGGGCTAGAATGAGATGGTGCTATTCAAAGGAGTGACATTAAAATGAAAGGGTTTTCTGTTTGAGTGTGTTTTCATTCATGAATTGCGCCTACAATAAATAAAATTTACAGTGTTCACTAACTCATCCTTTCTATTTTCTAGCTACTGATGGGTGCAACTTACTCCAGCAGCTGTGGGCTCATAAGAAACTGCACATTACCTGGCTTATCTTTTGAAACTTAGTAAATGCTGTAACTTGCCACCAAATTTATTACTGTACTGCTCAGTTCTTAGATACTGTTCTTGCTGCAGCTTTTTGAAAGCAATAAGAGAAATTCTCCACATAAGTAGTTGCCATATGTTAAAGAATTATTTTAAATGGTTCATTTTTTTAATATAAATTGTGGATTTGGTGTTTTTAATGTGTAAAACAACACTTTATTAAAGCTTATGAGAATGTTTGTTTGGGATGTTGATCCACCAGAGGTGATGACCTCCGTCAGCTCCACACCTTGGAGATGGTTGGCATCCCTGAGAGTCTGAAAGTCTTTGTGTTAACAGTATTTTGCTAGTTCCAGTACTGGAAAAACATACCACATGTATGAGGTATTACATAAGCAAAGCTGCTAAATGCTGAATTTGTTGTTTGTTTTGATAGGGCATTAGTGATTTCAGAATGAGGAACGGTATCTTATGTATTAGAATTATCACTGACTTTCAGATATTTGAGAAGTCTCTCTGTAGTCAGGACCATCCCTGTTTTCTGCTTCACTCTAAAAATTTGTAATAAGGCTGGAGTACCTTGATGCACAACTTGATTTATTATTTTTGTCTCTGTAACCAGTTTAGTTGGATGTTAATAAATCATACTTGCAAAAGGTCACAGAGCACCCTGACTTTTTCCCAGGGGTTGTAAGCATCTTTCTTCAAAGGTTGTTAGTGGCAGCTGAAACAAATCTCACTGCTGTAGTGATCTGTGCTTTTTTATACTGTGCAAAATGGCAAGTAGGAAAGAGCTTCCATCTGCTAGAACCCTTATTTATCACTCTTACAATCTGTCTGGTGGTTGTGCAATGTTCCAGTTGTACTGCTCTGTACAGCTCTGCTGCATGGCTGTTTTGCCAGACACTGGGGCAGGAAAAGGGGTAAGGTGATGGGATCCATTTACAGCTGGAAGTTTATTCTTAAAAGCACTTTTCAGCAGACAGATGTGCAGCATAAATATAATGCTTTAGTACGAGTGTAGAAACCACAAACTAAATGATCTCCATAATATACCTTCTAAAACCAAGGAACCATGGTATTTACTGGATAAAATAAATAACTGGAAAGAAAGGATATCAATGTGGTGGTTTTTCCCTTAGAGCTGGTGATTCAGGACAGCTCTGCCAATCAGATCTCAACTCTGTCTCACAGTCCCAGCACAAGTGTATAAAATGCAATATGGATGGACTAGGATCTTGAAAAATGTGAGAGCACAGTGAGTGTAACTCCTGACCAATGTGAAATTCCAACTGCAGTTCTGCAGCACTTTGCAGCCTCAGTGTCTACAACAATTTGGTGGGAGGGAGCATGGAGCTTTCAGGAAGAGCTGGGAAAACTGGATCTATAAATTTGTTACCATGCAAAATATCCTCAGTTGTTGGCAAAATTATGATAGAGGCCAAAAGAAAAACAGTCTTTATAGTGGGCAAGAATCAGCTTCTGGTTTTTTGAAATCCAGCCATTTTCGTTCTGTTGGGTTAAGAACTTTGGAACTTTCTCATCATGTCAGGGGGAATTACTTCATGGCCTATTTATTTTATAGAGATCTGATATGGTTTAATTGGTATCTGAAATAACTAGCATTTAGTTCAAGTTGCTGGGAAAGTTGTGGTTTATAAAAGCAGCTATATTTTTTTGTAATTATTAAAGGGAGAGGAAGATTGCAAGGGATGCTCGTTATTGGTCCCCCAGTCATGAACACCTAGGGCAGCAGGAATTTCTCTTACAGAGAAATGGATGTGGAGTGAATTTCTCATGACTGCCCCTCGGGCTAATCCCATGCCAAGTGCCCGCAGTGTGGTCAGTGCTACCCAGACAAAACAGGCTGTCCTCCCCTACAGAAGTGCAAGGTAAACTTGGCTCATATAGACCTTGCATCCAATTTGTGTTTAAGCTCAGTTGTCTGTTCATTTACAGTAATCTCTATTTTAAAGTCATTTTGCTTACTGCAAAATGATTCAAACCTTCATAGCGTGAGGAAAAACACTGACAGCTGAGCAAAGCTTGCTCTACATAGTAACCAACACATCTTAGCTTTTTTGTTGTTGTTTTTTACGCCTCCGTTATATTTCTTTCATGTTGCAAATGTTGCTCTCTGTGCTTGGTTTATTGATTTTTAATTTAGACCTCTCTGTTTTATGCATAAGAATTTGTAGGATTACTCTCTGATTTTAAATGGGGTTAAAAGCTGGCCAAATACCAAATTCTGATGTACACTTACGAATTTGTATCTTTGCTTACTCTGTACCAAGGGAAATATTTGAAATTACTTTGTGCAAACTCTCATTTGAGGTAAATCAACATTGCTCTACTGAGCTGAGTGTAACCGAGGCTTATGTTAACTGAGAATTTGTCTCTGTGGGTTCATTGATGTAAGTTTTTACAGGCTCTTGAAACAGTAATAAATTCCTGGAACACAAGATGTTTTGTATGAACATCCACTGATGTTTCTGACTGTAATTTCACAGACTCCAGGAATTACTGTCTTCCTCTAAATATTAGGGCACTACTTCTCCTTGTGGATTTTATGCGGTGATGTTTCACTTGCTATTCTAGTAAAACCAGCTGTTAGAATTCAAAAGTACTTTTTTTTTTTGCATAGTTAACATTGTTTGTCTTTATTAAAACTTCTTTATAAAAATTGATTTCCAAAATTACAAATTTCTTACTTTTCAGCTTGTGTTAAAAAAAAAAGAAATAAAGGTTGCAGTAAGTCAACTTTGAATTACTGCAGTACATGAAAAATCCTCTTCTCCTTAGGTTTTTATGAGAGTATGTCTGCAATGCCTAGATTGCTGCCTAAGGCAAGGAAGATTATGTAGATTTATCAATAGATGAGAACCTGTCTAATAGCTGAAAGAGATTTACAGTTTTGTTTACTGCTAGGTTTGTTATCATTTTGGCAATTGACAGACTGAAGATGGAGTGAAGTCAAGAGATCATCCCACTTCTATTCATTGTTCGCTACTTGCACTCCAGTCAATTAAGCAAACCCTGTGAAGGCAACTAGAGCTATATAGGTTTTTTGGATGGAAAAATCAATTTTTCTTATAAGGTTTAAAAATAGCACACCAAATTATTAAGTCCTTTCGTGGGGAAATCTTTTACCAAGGACTTTGCCTAAGAGAGCACTGCAAATAGGTTAGTTAGGGGCAAGCTTGACTTTTTCTGAGTTCTCTAGTTACTAAAGGATGGTGAGCCTAGCCCTTCCTTAACATGTCCCCTTTCATTCTGGAGACAGAGTAAAGCTTCAGTTAAAGTTGACGCAGGGTAGAGAACTCTAGGATATTATATTTATATACCTTTTGTGAATATCAGGAACTGAAAAAGAGGATGTGCCACCTCACCAAAAAAAAAAAAAAAATTAAAAAACAATAGTAGGAGCTCCATTGTATTTTATCTAGCTGCAAAGCTTCCTAAAGCTGATACTCGTGTGAATGCTTTGATCTTGACACCAACATGAAGTGGTTGTTTGACATTATGGGAGAAAGGAATGAGAGGAAAGAGTATATGCTGCAATGTGATTTTCAGTATTGAAGCGTGCCATCATGAGTTCCTAGGAAAAAGGAATAGCTGCAGTTCATGCTTTCCCAGTACTGGTTGCTCATTGTTTCCTTTCCTGATAATGCTTCCTCTCAGGACACAGCTGGTCTTCCTTCTCTTTTAGAAACTCTATAGCTCACGCTGTGGTATGTTGGCAGTGGTGAGGCTGGTAACTGTGTGAGACCAAATAAGCCCCATCTCAAGCTGACACCAACCGGTTCTGCAGGAGAAGTACAATCCCATCTCCCAGTTGCAAAGAGTTGTCTCTTTGGCAATAGAAAGCCATCCTCCCAAGGCTACTTGCATCACCTGTTACAGATGCCATTCACCCACATCAGTGCACCATTCAGACAAACAAGGGCAGTACAAACAGCAAGGACACCAGCTTTAGTCCTGTGATAGAGCAAATAAATTGCATTTTTAATGGTCAGAGAAGAGCACTTTATTTCATACGTGAGGTTGTTTTCCAGCATAGTGAAGACCTGGTCTGTATGTGGAACTGCAATATAACAAATTGTGTCAACAACCTGGAGTTGTGTGTCTCTGTCCCAAGCCACCCAAGCTACAAATTTGCAGGACATGACTGCTCTGTAGTTCTCGCTCTGTTCAGAAAGACAGCTGCAGCCTTTTCACAGAATCAGTCAGGTTGGAAGGGACCACAATGGGTCATCTGGTCCAGCCTCCCTGCTCAAGCAGGGTCATCCTAGAGCACATGGCACAGGATTGCACCCAGATGGTTCTTGAATGTCTCCAGTGAGGGAGATTCCCCAACGTCTCTGGGCAATCTGTTCCACTGTGGGGTCAGTCACACAGTAAAGAAGTTCTTCTCGTGTTCAGGTGGAATTTCCTGTGCAGCAGTTTCTGCCCATTGCCTCTTGTCCTGTTGCTTGGCACCACTGAGAACAGCCTGGCTCCTTGGCACCCTCCCTTCAGAAACTGATAGGCATTGATGAGGTCCCCTCTCAGCCATCTCTTCTGGAGGCTGAACAGGCTCAGCTCCCTCAGCCTTTCCTCGTAAGATGTTCCAGTCTCTTAATGATCTTTGTCACCCTCCACTGGACTTGCTCCAGGAACTCCATGTCTCTCTTGTACTGAGAAGCCCAGACTGGGACACAGTGCTTCTAAATCTACCAATATATTTTGACCCAAAGCACCCTCTTCATGGCACCTGGTGTCCTTTTGGGCAACACTGTTGCATAATATAAAAAGAACTCCCATGCAATTACCAGCCCACGCACTTTTTAGCTGCATGCCAGCCTTTGCTCCTTGTTTCAAAAAGAACTGTGTTCTTTTTCATGCTGTTCCCTTTCATGGGGAAAACCCAGGTGTGTTCTTACCCCACTGCCTGTAGGACACTGAAAAGCAAACACTTCACGTGCTGAAATTAGGAGAAGCAATAGCAAGCTGAAAAATGAAGTGGCTTTAAGAAGAAACACAGGGCCTTCCTCTTGGTACCCAACAGGGCTGAACTATAATCCCTGTGTGAAATGGGGTGGGGTTTTAACTTTTGTCCTCCATTCTTGTGTGTTTCTACAGCAGAAGGTGCGAACAGCTCCTGGCAGCTCCTGCTGCACAGCCCTGGGAAGCTGCAGGAATCCTGACTCTCTTGTAGGAGCAATGCAGCCTCACTGATCCTCAGAACCCTCTGTAGCCACTGACTTCTTTGTTGTTTGTGGTCTTCTCAACACATCTGCTGCTTTTATGGCTTGCTTCAAGGATTGCTAAACAAAAATCTCAATTTCTATTTTTGTGGGCACTTAAAACTGCATTTCCTTTTTTTTTTTTTTTTTTTTTTTTTGTTCTGGAGAAACCCCTTTCAGATTTCCCTGGAACAGGAATTTCTGCTGTTGTTCCTGCAAGAGAGACTGAGCTGACAATTAACAGGTAATGATACGGGGGGTTATGGAGTGGCAAAACAACTAGAAAAGAAAATAGGAGACACAAAAAAGGAGACACAAAAACCAAAAGGGAGAGAGAAAATTTGTTTAAAATCATAATAAAGCCATTGCTACAAATGTAGTACATGACAACATGCATCTGGTGTTACTCAATGAAATATTAATGTTAGCTTCTGAACATTTTGCAAGGTTTGACTATGGCCATGCTCCAGTTCTGCAGCATCACAACACAAACACCACCCGGCTGGCTGCCCCGTGAGGGACTGCAATCACATCCTGCCCATTCTTCAGAAAATTCTGCCCAGATCATTTGCTCCCACAGGTGGATAGTGAGTTTTTTTGAGGATGCTTGTGCATGCACATTCAGAGGATGCCAAAGGAATTGCATGAATCAGAACAAGTCTGGAGAGCTGATCAAAGAAACTTACACCCAGCTTTTCTCTCCACAGGTGGCTTCAGCCACGGGCTCTTTCCCAGGGATCTTTTAACTCCTGTTGCTTTGCCAATTTTGTCCTAAATTTTCTATGTGTTCTTTAGATACGGTTTCCTTAGTTCTTCTATTCACTGTAACTTTAAGGTTGTCTATAAATAGCAAAATCACTATGAACTACCCTAATTTTAGGGTGACATTTTTTACTCATCTGAAAACGTAACAGTAGAATAATTATGAGTGGAAGTACAATTTATTAAAACAATGTATATTATGTAAGCATTTACAATCAGTTACCTAGCTGCCCATAGTGGTAGGCACTGTAAAACTCCAAATGGTGCCATGTGCTGTACACTTAGATTTCAGAGCAGTGCACCCTGCCAGAGTGCTTACAATCTGAAAAGTGTACATGTGCAGAGATACAAAGATGAAGGGCTTCATTTTTTGGAAGCATAGTGACAGGTATCCTCTGTTAGCAATGTTTCATTGAAAAACAAAATCCTAGTATTTTTTATTTACAGTTCATCATTTTGACTTTGTAGCTCCTGTTCCAACTGGCCAAGAATTAAACATAAGAAAAATTAAGAAGCATGAGGAGTAAGCTAAATTTCAGATTTTATTACTGATACATTTTTTCGACTTTTGAAGTTTAATGTTGAAGTTCAGTGTAGTCTAATGCTTTAAAAATAACTGTTTATATAGGACCTACATGGAAGTTGTTTGGGGCTCCTACGCAACAGTTTGATACCCATTCCTTTTGGCTAATTTATGAGGAAGTTTTACTAAATAGCTTGAACAATATAGCAGCCAGATGGTTTTTGATAAAACATTAATGAAACCAGATGGTTTCTAATAAACTATTATGGAAGGCTTTTGAGACATGCAAGAAATGTTATCTTTTCCTAAGCCTTTATTTATCAATATTGTAAAAGAAATAAAGTTCCGTGGCTTCCATCTAGTCTACAATTTAAAGTTAGAAGCACCAAGTTCATGCAAATTGAATATTATGGGAGACATCATAGAATCATGGCATGGTTTCATAGGATGACAGAAGGGATCTCTGTGCCACAACGTGTGCTACAGAAAGGCAGATGTAGCACTACTTCCCCCCATGCCAGCATCAGTGATCAGGGCAAAGAGCTCTGACTGAGTTACAGCAAACAGGTTATACTAAACACGTCTGCCTCCTTCTGCATCTCAGCATGGCTCTCTCCAGTGGTCCTTCCAAGGGACTAGAAGGTCCACAAGTGGACCAATATTCTCCTCATATTGGTCTGTAAAGGTAGCAGAGTTGAACGTGGCAATACAAGATAGCCCCTAAAGAGTGGCCAAACTCATCTTACAGCAAAATCTTCAGAGGGTTAAAGATGTCCCCTTCCCATCGTCAAGAGCAGAATGGACAGAAGCTCACATGAACAGGTAGAGAGACACAGCAGAATGGTTTTCTGGCTGCTTCAAACTCACATAGCCCCTCCTGGCTCACTGCACCCTCCCACTCATCTCCCCTTCTCAGGACACGGTCCCTTGCTAAGCCTGTCACTCGCTGCTGGCACGGTGGCAGGGCTGATGACAGCTGTAACAGCAGGAGAGTGAGAAAGCTTTTGTGTGCAACAGGAAATGTTTAGAGGATAGAATGGTACAGGCGAAAAGTACAGAGCATCCCAGCAAAACAGGACATGAATTTTAATGTGGAAGAAAAATGAGGCTGGTTAGTTGATTTGAAAGAAGTAAAGAAACAAACAAAAACTGCTGCTCAGATCTTTTGTTCTTACAATTAGAAATGGATGAAAAAAAAGAAATTAATTCTTTTGCTGGTGATTTGGCTTGTGTTGCTGGACACCTTTAAAAAGATTTGCTACCCCAAATATCCTTCTCTTCTAAACAGAAGTCCAAAATAGCTTTGCACTTTCTTCCCACTCCTCCACAGAACTGAGGCCAGCAGAGCCTTCTCCAGCCAGCGTGAGGATTTTAAAAAGGCCTAGCGTGCAGCTCTGGATGACCTCTGGACACCTCAATATACAGGCACCATTTTAGTGAGCACTTTCTAGCCAGGTTGGATGCAGCCTGAGACTACACATTGATAGCTACAAGGTATTACTTGACATTAGTACTGCTGTTCATGCTGCGAAAGCATTTTTAAAAGTTTTTGAGATTAAAAAAAAAGCTGTTTAAGAAATTCCCCCTTGCAACTAAATTTGGACTGACATTATAATGTCAGTGGTTGAAAAAAGTAAGGCCAGATTATGCCATCATACAAAAAAACAATTAAAAACCTTTTCTGTTTCTGGTAGGCATAACCATTCTGCAATGCTGACATCTTGTGGTGGCATGCTCAGTGATTTCTTAAATGTCATACCTGAGGCATTTCACACAGCCACACTCAAAAAGCATACAACTATGTTGCTGGGGTCTTTTTTCCCTTTCAGATTAGTATCTTCTGTGTTATTACTCACTTATTATGTGCATTACTCATTTTTTAAGTTGTGGCTGTGAAGTCACTTGCCTCGCTTCACTTATTTAAAAGGCAGCCAGAACTTGTCCTATACCAAGAGCAGGTTGTCCCAGAGGCAACAGTTTCTGGTTTTCTCCCTCTGCTCCTTCGGCAAGACGATCTTCTCATGGAGGAGCAATGCAAAAGGATCTTCTAACACAGCAGTGAGGCACTTCATGCTTCAGCTCCGGAGATGGAGTCTGTGGCTGACAGACCACGCTGAGATTGTGTATCTCTCTGATAAGACATTCTCCCTGCTGGCATCCCAGCTGGTCATGGAGTAACCACGGGCTGTGAATTTTGACTGTGCAGTGCACCTGAAGAACATTTCCACGAAGACTGAAGGCTCAAGGTGGGTGTTCAGTCCTAAATGTCTTCTATTTGCAGCCGGTTTCTGTGACAGACTGAACCCTCAAAGTTAATGGCTGCATAGTCCCAAAGCTGTTTGCTAACAACCTCTGATTCTGTCTCTTCTAGTTAATGAGAAGCATCTGAAAATTTTCCTATGTTAGCTGGTGCCATTCAGATGGATAGAAGATTTCTGTTGAAGACTTTTTCTTGAAAACATGGAAATATTCCTGGTGTGGGTACCCTCTATTTGCAGCTGCTGGTAGTGTCCTTAAAATTACCAGCAAGTTTCACTAGTTTTATTTAAGTCCTCCCTCCCCAGTGAATATTTCCATGGCAATGTGGTTCAGTGCAACTTCGTGCCTTGATTTCTCAAAATATGCTTTAGCAGACTCTTGCATTTGAAATGGATCACACATTGCCACTCCCTGGAAAAACACATGATAGCTTATGAAACATGTGCTATTACTGGCCAGATTATTACTGGAGCTGGCAATTCTGCAGCTTGGGGCTGATCCTAAAAAGAGATCTCTCGAGGATGTGTGGGTACTTTTTCTCAGGCAGATGCTCTAAGAATGGAGGTTTATTAATTTTTATTATTTCATAAAAATTAAATTATCACAAACACAGGTACTTAGTTCCATCCTCGCTATTTGTTCAAATTTCTGTAAACAGGTGAAACCCCAGAAGGAAAATCTGTTTTATCATTCAATCAATAAGGATGTCACCTGGCAATATCAGAAGGGGGTGATGGATTAAAATCAGCTGAAATTCCTGGGAAGGTTTGGATACTGTATGTAGCTAAACAGAAGAAATGGATCTACTTTAGCTATGTGCATTTACTGATACCTTTCACCCAGGTCATTGTTCATTTAAAGCCATTAAGCTTTCACCTTCCCTTTGTTCCGAAGCCTGGGTGTTAGTCCATTAAGATCTGGTGATGTGACATTTGTGACTTTGCCCCCAGCCTCAAATACTCTGTGTTCAAACCACAAGGGAAGTTCCCAGCCTGTGGCACGGTTCACTTGAAAAAGATTTATTTGATATTTATTATCGTGAAAAAACTAGTCGCTGAGTTTCTGCAGACTCATCTGTTTCTCACTAAATCACTCCTCTGGCATCATAAACAACCAAGTTTTTCTTATTGTGGTGTTTTCAGAGGGCTGAGATACTGTGACGGCGCTCAGTATTTCACACTGCGGTTCATGAACCTACCCCCAGGCTCCGATGACCACACTTCTCATTTTCCACAGTGCTGCTGTTCAAGGCCCCTGGACTGGGGACCTTGGCTTGGGAGCTCCCGTTCGGTCCGCGGCCGCTTCGAAAGGCCCGGAGCACCAACCCAGAGCTGCAAACTCGCAGCCAAAATCGTGGCAGACCTCTTGCTTCCATCACACTTCGCACTGGCCCCGTGCATTTCGGACCACGGGCGAGCCGGGCCGGGCTTGAGAGGCTGTCACGAAGATGTCCTTATCAATCGTGTCATAAAACATCGCTGTCAGGCAAATAAGTGGAGGGAAAGACAGCTGCCACTGTTATCTGCCAGGGTGCAGCCATACAACCCATCCCAGTGGGAATTCTCCAGCGCCCCACTCGCAGGGCCGCCCCACACCGCGACCACCTGCCGCGAGGTGCCTGTGCCGGCCGCCGCCTCACGCAGCGGGACCCTTGCAGCGCTCGGTTCCAACCCTCGCGGCAGGACGGTCAGGCAGAGGGAGGCGGAACCGCCCCGGGGCTTCGCAGGGACGCGGGCAGCGCCCCGGCTCCGGCCCCGCTCGCTGCCCAGGGCTGGGCGGCGGCTCCGCGCCTCAACATGGCGGAGGGGCCCCGGGCGCCGCTGCCGCCCGCCCGCACGGCCCGGGCACCCGGGCGGGGCCTGCGCTC
>VWZT01008422.1:487167-573559 GCA_013397055.1 Pachycephala philippinensis
GGCCGCCGCCATTCGGCCCTTCCCGGGGGCACCGGGAGCCGCTGCGGCCTCGGGGCCGCGCCCCGCTGTCCTTCCCTTCCCGGGGCGAGTGGAATGGCCGCAGTGCCCGTGCGGTGCTGGGCGCGGTGGCGCGGCGGCGCGGTGCTCGCCTGCCCGAGCCGCTCCCGGCGAGGCGGGCGGGACCGCGCACCCAGCGCCGGGCAGCGCGGGCCTTCCCACAGCCCTCGCACCCCGCAGGACGGCGCCCCCGGCCAGGGAAAGGCGCCGGNNCAGGGAAAGGCGCCGTATCCCTCCGGGGTGCCTGAGCCTGCGGTACCGGTCTGTGGAGGCACGTGCTGCAGAGTCCTCGAGGAACAAAAAGAGGGCTTCACCCAGGGCTAAAATCTCTTGGATGTGTGTTTGGGGACCAGATGCTTTCAAAGACTGTAATGCATTGTGTGGACAGCCCTACTAGGCTTTGTGTATTAGCTCTTATGGATGCTCTTTTCCTTTAAGATTATCTAGAAAGGAGGTGAAAATAACGATAATGTTCTTTAATAAAACACATAACGTGCATGGCGTCACTTCCATGCTCCAGTTCCCTTCCGATACAGACTCGCACCCCTTTAGGATTCCAAAGCCATTACCACTCCTACACGGTGGTTAATGCCTAACAGCCCTTCCAACACTGAGGCTCCTGCCTGGTCCTCTTTGGCCTTCAGGCGTTTTGTTTCCGTACAACTTGGATTGTAGAAAGGGATGTGCTGGCATTTGGCAATCCAGTTGTCAACCTGCTACCAAATTTCCTGTGTACTGTGCCCAGTGTGCTGTGTAATCTTACAGGGAAAAAAAAAAAAAAAAGGCATTTTTTTGTTTTATTTGAAAGATACAGAGTGTAAGGAATATCAGGCAACTGTTTTTATTTTTTTTTTTTTTGTAATGACAGAGGCAAACACTGATGGTTCGTAAAATGTTGTTTTGGATTTAATGTCCCACTATACTGAGTTAGGGAGCTACAAAGCGAAGAAGCAGGATGAGATTTGTGTGTTTAAGTAAACAACGAAATTGGCGTCATTATCTTCATTTGATCTCATCCTTGCCATTAAATAATCTTCCTGTAGCCCAGGTTGAGGCTAATTTTAGATTTTTCGGTGGCAAGGAAGGTAATCCTCCTTCCTTTTCTGCTTTCATGCTTAGCTATCAATCTGCAAGAGTGAATTCACTCTGACAGGCATTTCCTACCAGCTTGATACCTTCCCTTTTATTTCTGTCAAACCGAGCACAGCTCTATTAAAATATCCAGAGGAAGAAGCTCCCAGAGCAGAGTTTTCTTAATGCTGGGTCTGTAACCACTCCATGTCCATTCGGTCAGGATGCCATTGAGCCTCGTGGCTGTATTAACCCCCTGATGTTGGCTAGGGACATAATAGCTCTATTCTTTGTAGTGGGAAGTAGTGAAGCAAGGTGTTTGGGTGCATTGTCAAATTTGTGTTAAAGGTGCTATATCCAAAGAGAAATAAGCAGGGCAAATTTGGATAGAATATTCTTGCTTTGCAGGTATGCCTACACCAGCAAAATATGCTCCCTGCAAAGACATTACCAGCACAGCAAAGTGTGGGAGACGCTGACATCATTTTGAGGCTGAAAACGGCTGCCATCACTCCTGCCTGGTGAGTCTTGTTCATCCTCACAAGCACTCTGTGCTCTTCCTTGGATGCTTCTTTTTCTAGTCAAGAGCATGGTGATGGGGAGTGAAGGTAAAACACTGTGAATTGGAAGTTTTACAGACTGGTGCAGTGGTTCCTCTCATGAGATTTAGTGACTTTGTAAGAATGCCAAATATTAGGACCTGGTTTTGCAATTTGTTTTATGATAAATTCAGAAATTGGTGGCTTTTTTTTTTTTTTTTCAGAGGCTATGGCCATGTGAGCTGGCTATGCAGCAGGGGATGAGGATGAGTGAGCAGTCATGTAAAGTACAGGAATGTTTGAAGAAGGTTATGCTGGGCAAAGGCAGCTAATGCAGGCAATGAGAATTTTCTCAGTGGTCCCCTACATTACGAATCAGTCTGGCTGTTTGCAAAATACAGACTCCCGCGAAAGAAGTCCTATGGATAAAGGAAACTAGTTTTGGTTTGATTTGTTTTTTTTTTTTTCTTTGCTGCTGCAGTGGATCTGCATTGCTTTATTCTGTTAAAGTGTTCTCACTGAGATTAAAACCAGGAAAATTAAGGAGGAGAAATAAAGGATGCAAAAAATCAGTCTCAGTTCAGTTTAGGAAAAGGTCAGAGAACAAGAAAGTCAGTGGAAATATTCCCAGTGCCCACAGCTGAGGTGGTGCTGCAGGGTTTGCTGCAGCTGCAGTTACAATGAAAGCCCCAGAAGACTCTTCAGTAAAATGTTATGCGACTTTGACATTGCTCAAATCCTTTTGATGCAGGTGGTGTTGGAAAACACCCTTTATTTGTTACACAGACTAGGCCGTAGAGGATTCATGTGGACGTAAATACCTCAGCATGAATTGCATGGAATATCTGAAATGGGATTTGGGAAAAACTAATGGAAAGGTAAATTTGCATCTGCAAAAAGGCTTTTTTTTCCCTAATATTGAAATACGGAGCCTGTGGTCCAGGCACTAGTATCTGCGTTCAGGTTTCCATTTTCTGTCACTAATCCTGAGTGCTCACTGCAATATCAGTTTTTGTTTGAAGTCTGTTCTATCTTACTCTGGCCTGTGTTTGTAAATGACAAATCTAAGATCTCTGTGGAGCAAGACAGGTAATTAATCATGAAAGTGTGGATACCCAGCTGAGATGTCTTATGATCTTAGTTGAACTTTTCCAGTCAGTGTCAGCTGGGGGACTTAAAGAAATGCTGCCAGATTTTAAAAGTCTGATTTAGTTCTGGAGATATCGTTAGCTCAGATAACACAGAGTTGAAAAAACTAGAATGATTAGATTATTTAAAAAGATCAAATATTAATTTATTAGAATTGTGTATTTAGCACCTGTGAATGGTCATTTTTGCTATTTCTTCTGTGAGTTTAGCCAGTTTTCCGTACTGGAAAATGTTCCTTGTAAATACAGCAAAGTATGTTCCTGGGGATAAAGAAAAGTTTACATGAGAAGAGATGTTGATAATTTTTAATTAAAATAATTGCAAAGCAACAGTAAGATAATGTATGTAGGAGTCTAGGGGCTATGAATAACAGTTGTGAATAACAGTTGTAAATAATGTATGTTCAATTTAGCTGTAGTTATGCAAATGAAAAATAGAAGATTGGAAAACAGTAAAGGTAAAAAAGAGTTCATAAATACAAAAATTAATTGGAACTTTCCAGGGGTGTAGTTCAGAAACAAAACTTAGTAACAAAGATGCCAGCTTACGTATTTGGTGCTTTTTATAGAACAGTTGTTATTATTGCTCCATGTGTTTACTCCCTATTAAAAAGATCAAGATAATTTGTGTGAGTAATGCCTAATTGCCTTATATGGAGTAAGTTTTATGTTAAGTAATAAAAGAAGGATCCTGTGGGGAGGCAGAAATCCTCTGGCATTGCCCCAGTGCTCTCCTCATCCCAGCTGGTCTCTGCAGGGTGCTCATTAGTAGATGCTTTTTCATAGAATTTCAGGTAAGCTGTGTAAGTTTTTCCTCCCTAACAGATTAATAACCTGTGAATGTTCCTCTTAACTAATAAAATTCTTTAATTGGTTACTGAGAAAACTTATATTGGGACAAGTGATTTGAACTCCTTCCCAGCTCAGAGTGGAGAAGATAGGGTGAAAACACTATGTGTTCCTTCATTAATACCAATTCTGTGAAGAACTTCTTAAAATGACAATGTAAATATTCATACTTTACAACTGTAGTTGTTTGAAAACAGATGTATTCTTTCAGGATTTAATTGATTCCTCACGATGTTTGCAAAAGCAACAAAGAATTTCGTGAGAGAAACTGACAGTGGAGGTGACTTGATCCCTGTCTCCCACCTGAACGCCTCAGACAAGCTGCAGCTTTTGAGCTTAGTTACGAAGAGGAGGAAATTCTGGTGCTGGCAGAAGCCCAAGTATCATTTCTTGACAGTCACCCTGAGCGATGTGCTTACTGAAGACAAACCAATAAAACCAGGTAAAGCCATAGTCGGGCAGCTCTATTAGTGCAGATAAAAACAATGAAAACTCTAATCTGTTTTGTTATTATTCTCAATCGTGTTACTAGAGGGCTTCTCTCAGAGGAATGCTCTGAAGCAATCCTCCATCCACGGGAATGAGATGAATGGATCTTTGCTCACTTGATCATTTACGTAATTAAAACTGGTAATAATAAATGTTGGTTTAAAAAAGAAGGAAGTTTTGCCTGGGTAGAGTATTAAATAGAGTGCTGAAGGTTGTCAGGCTGGACAGTCCTACTGTTTAATAACAGTGCTGTCTGCAGCCACAGGAATATCCCTAGAATATTTTGGGGAGTTGTATGTTATAGTAGTGTGAAACTATACTGTACTCCAGGTCAAAAGCAGTGAATAAACAGTGTCTTGTTGGTGTTGGTAGCCCAGGAAATGCTTGTCCAGGCCAGGCCAAGCGAGTTTTACCACCGATTCTGTTTGTCTTGCACAGACTGTTAAAAAAGGTTGACCCTTGTACTTTTTTCTTCATTCAACTATAGTAGTCCCACCCATGTTTTAAGATAAGTGAGACGGAATCCCATATTTCTGGACATGTCACAATTCCATACAGGAAAATAGATAAGTCCCTAACCTAAGATGTTAATTGTAGCTAGCTGGCTTGGAAAATTAGGTGATTCTGAACCAGTTCTCTGTTTTTTAGGTGTAAAAAAATTCAGAGTTGTTTCAAACCAGTTAGATTTTTCCACTGGAGCTTTGGGACAGCCCTGTGATGAGATTTGTCAAAATAATGCCAAAATACTAGCACTATTGTACAAGCAGGTCTGCTTTGTAGTTTTCTTTGTAGCTGAAATAACTTTCAATCATTCTTTATAAATATTTCATAACATCTGAGTTCAGCACTTCAGTCACCTTACATTTTCCTAAAATACAAAATACGAAAGATAGTAGAGCAAAGAGGATGAAAACATGAAAAGAGCAGAAGCAAGAGTTATAGAGCTGTAAATTTCATTATTTACCTCTTCGTACCGTTTTTTGCCTTCACTAACTTGTCGCATTTTCTGTAAGTATCTGTTCCTCCAATCACTTAAGGACCGTTTCAGCACTTTTCTTCCCAGATAGAAATTACTTTTATTGCTTTCCTAGTGATTGTGGAGTCTGACTTTGCAAAATACATGGGGAAGTTTGAAGATTTTGTTCAAGGAAGTATTGAAACGTCATTTGTGAAGATCAGCCTGGGAGCTGGAGGGAAAGGCTATGTGGAAAACCAGTCCTCATTTGGAAACCTGAGGAAGCAGGAGATTGACTTGCAGCAGCTTATGAAAGATGTCAAGGACAGGTATGTTTCTAGTGTGGGTGTGGTAGTGGCCAGGAGAGATCACTGAGCTGCAAAGAATTGAGCCAGCTGCGATCACTGACCAATTGATTTTGTAGTGTTGCCACAGTTTGGAAATTATTTTTATTGTAAGCTTTCATATTCATGATGAATCATGTATACAAAAATGAGATTTTCCATATTTTGAAATCTTGTTAGTCAGACTTCTCCATTTCATGTTTTAAAAACATCTCTCTGTAATTTCATTTTAAGTTTTTGCATGAATTAGCGCCTGGGACAAGAGCCAAATCCTTCCTTCTTTGAGGGACTGTACTGAGGTAACAATCTGGAAAAAAAAAGAATTAGTTCTCTATGTTACTGGGGCATTGAATACGGAAATTGAATTCAGAACTGTTAATGTTCTTGTAAGCAGGGTTTGTAATTTCGTGTGTGTGAGTGACCGTGCTAGAAAATTGGATTATTTGAAGTTGAAGGAATAGCAAAGGTGAGCAAGTGTGGTCAAGGCATGTTCTGCTAGCTGAACAAAATACAGATCTGTTGCTTCCTGTTGTACACCGTATTAACTGAGGGGAACCATATTCTTTATTTTACAAGATAGGCAACAGTTCCTCACTTCCTGTCCTGCTCTGAAATCGGGTCTGTTTAATGTTGCAATAAGAGAGTCATGGACCAAAGCCTATTTGGCAACCAGCTGAGAAATCAGGGGTCTACTCTCTATTGCAGGTCCTGACTCATGGGAGATGAGGGTGGTTTGTTTGTGGCAGCATTGTACTCTAGATTTGTAGCAGGGGTGTAATGAATTTTAATAGCCTTTGCTGATGCTCTGAAGATAAAGATGATAGGTTTTTGCTATCAGTGCAGAAGTTGTCAGAAGCAGTGTAAATTAGCTTTAGATACACTGATGTTCTAGAAATAATCAATTCTCCATTTTCATGGGAACAAAGGGCTGGTGTTTTTTTATTGTGAGCATTCACAAATCAACAAATTTATTCTAATAAGGCACCTTGCTCTTTTTGTACTAAATGCCTTATTAAAAGCAGAAAATATTGGGCTAAATGTGTGTACCAAGCCTGTAAAATTAATGTGCATCTAGTATCAGGAAAATAGTGTCAGTCAAGATCTAGAATCTGGTTTCTAGCACTAGATAGAGTCCTATGGAGAAACAAACTAGAGTAACTTTGATTTAGATCAGTAAGCTTCTACTTGAAGTTAGCTACTCTGTTCACAAAGAGAATCCTCCCGCAGCAAATGAGCACATCTTAGAGTTACAATCCTTTATGTAACAAAATACTCAGAAATATGTTACCTTCTTTTGAGTGTTGAGAATCAGTAGCTTTACTCCAATGTATGTGCAGCTGTAGCTGAAGTTGATGTGTGTGCCACTTTATGCAAGGAACTAGTTCTTAGTTCATAAAAAATATGCTTATAGCTTATTAAAGCTTATGATGCACAGTGTATAATTGATATCGAGTCAGTCTGCCTTCTGCCAGGCCGCTGAAAATGATGAGGATAGCAGAATTTTTATTTTTTTCTCCAGCATAATGCGGAGACTCACTGGAAATTGTTGGCAGTGCCTTGTAGATGAAATTCTACTTACTCGTTCATAAATATTCTATGATTTATGATTGATTGTGTCCAAGCTTCAAGCTTTCATCTCGTTCATGAGTATTGTGTGGAATTCAGGAGTGCTGATGCCTACAAGTTAGTGATTTTTGGATGCAAAGCGTTACGGTACTTACAAGAGCATGTTTACCTGTCAGGCCTTGTGAAATGAGAGGCAGCAAACTGTTCCTGATGTCATTTAATGACATGTGGTGCTTGTGCTTGTTTGATCAATCATTGCTTCATTTTTTATTTCTACATATATAACCTAACTAAGTTGCATTTTTAAAATGTTCTTGAGTGAGGCTGATTAAGTCAAAGTTGCAGATCAGTAGCAGAAAACTCTAAAAAGTCAAAGCTGATATGCCTTTTAAACTAAGTCATGTGAGTCTTCAGAGTTCAGCAAGCTGAGAGTGCTCAGTGGCAGCAAATTGGTTTCCTGTCACTTCTTAGGTGAACCTTCTGAAGGAGAATCCTACTGATCTTTTAATTAGATTCCAGGTGCTGCATTGGCTCCTTTTTCTGAAAAGGGATGACTGTTGAAGGATGTGGGGTGAGATCCTTCCTGGTTTGCAAAAGCAGTGACATTGTAAATGCAGAACACACTTATTAACATAATACACAATACTAAAATAAAGTTAAACGATAGTTTTAGGTACACAAACTTTGCATATTTCACTTTACATTATTTTTGATTTTGTATTACATAGTGCTTGCTAGTTCACAGAGCACTGTAACATACTGATTTGGGGCCGAGTCCTATGCCTTTAGCTCACTTGGATTGCTGTGGATTAAAGAGTGTTGTTGGCGGCGGTGCCAAGAGGTAATTAGGACTCAGACACATGAGTGATTAGCAGAAAGGAATGGATTGATTGATTTATTTATTTAATAAAAGACGGGTTTTTATGTGTTTAGTTTTTTTAGTGTTTTCTTAAAAGGTAAGAGGTATTGGACCTCTAACTAACTACTTATCAGGGTAATTGGTTAATTTACACATCATTTATTTCTCTAGTCAGTATTACAACAATTCTAATTATAAACGCAGGTGCAAGATTAGCAAAGTTTGTTTATAGAAAACTTTATCATGTTTTGCATAGTTTTGCATGAGAAAGAACAGAGCTCTCACAAACTGCTGCTGAGAGTTGAAAACTTCTCCGCTAAAGCTTTTTAGCATCCATAAAAGAGTATATTCCATTTTCTGTTTTAAGGCTTTCACTACTGTCTTCCATAAGGTCCTCATAGTTGATGAAGTATGGGCTGCTTAAGCCACTTTTCAGTGGTGCCCAGAGACAGAGCAGAAAGCAATAGGCACAATCTGATATACAGGAGGCTCTGTCTGAACACCAGGAAACTCTCTTCCACTGTGAGGGTGACTGAGCACTGGCACAGATTTCCTGGGGAGGCTGTGTGGTTCCCTTCTTTGGAGACATGACCCTAGGTAGACTGCGTTAGGTGACCCTGCTAAAGCAGGGAGGTTAGGCCAGATGACTGTCCAGCCTCAACCATTCTGTCTTCTTCCCTTCAGTAAAAAAGATTATGAGGAGATTATAATCTCTATACTTCTCATGTATTAACAAATTTGCTTGTTTGTTTTTACCATTTCACTAAAAGTCATGGAAGGTGACTGAAAGAGAAATTCTGAGAGGACAGTGATAGCACTCAGTCAGTTCACATCCGCTGGAGAAAAAATTGCCTGTCATGCTTCCATCATTTCATGTGAATGATTCCTAACTCTATGATTAGCATATTAAGAAAAGGGCTGTAAGTGTTTTTAGCAGCATACTCTGGCATGGTTGAAAGATACTTTTATACTACTGTGTATTGCACTTTAGGTGAATTAATGAACGTGCATATTATTGTCCATACTGGGACAAAAATAAATGCCTATTCTTAATCTGAGTACAGTGGAAATTCAGACCATTTTGTGATTTATTGTTTAAAACTCCTTGAGCATTTATGAGTATGGTGAGAAAACCATTCAGTTTTCTATCTAAGCTGCTACATGAGGTAATACGAAGTCACAAAGTGTTGTGAGACGGGATTGAATAAAAGCAATTGTGTGTGCCTGTGATTTAAAAAATAAGGAGCATGTCAAATAGAAAATAGAGAAATTGCCTGTCACTTGCAGTCTGAGAAGTCTCTGGTATTCTTAGGGAAGACGTTCTGTGAAGTACGTGTCAGGTTATTCTGTAGGGAAAATCGTGAAATGCTGTCAATAAGCTGACTATTGCAGATGCTGTGTTCTGTAAGAAGTAGGTCAAAGAGGTTATATTTGAAATGAATTATCAAAAGAAGTATGCATCTATGCTTGGTGGAAAATGGCAGAGTGAGGTCAGGTGGATTTTACTCGCTGGCACTCATCTAGAGGTCTCTATTAGAGCAGGAACAAAGCTGGGTGAAGGCTCTCACTTGCAACAAGCAGTATTTGTATAGAAGACGTCGGACTATTACACATTATAAATGAAGTGGAGAAGAGGCTGTGAGCATGAGCTGCCTGTGTCTCTACAGCTGGGAGAGGAGGTGTATTGAGGTGACATTGCCCAGCACAGGACTGAAAAGGTTTTTCACTTGTGAGTAGTTTGGACCAGTGAAAATTTGTGCAGACAGGTAGCAGTGCTGATTTCAATGTGAGTATGGAGAGTACTCACAGCAATACTTATTCTTCTTGGTATTTGTAGGAAATTGACAAGCACCTTGCTTTGAGGATCTGTGGGTGGATTACTGAGAAGGTTAGACAGGATTTGATGGAAAAATGGTCCTAAGGCCTCTCGTTTGTGGGCAATTAAGTCAAATTCTGTGCCTAAAGGAAAGACCCTCATTCTCAGCAGTGAGGTTTATAGCAGGCTCCTGCTCTCTACTTTAACTGTGGGAGGCTGCTATGTGCCAGGTGTTGTCTGGTTTTTCTTGTCTTTATTTAGTTTCTGCCTTTCTCTTTTCTTTTGTGACTCCACTCTGCAGCAAATTGCCTTTGTGCCTCTCTTGTCCACTGCTTTCCTAATGTGAGAAGAAAAATACTGAATGAAGGGAAAGAAGTCTTTGCATTATAGGAGAGTAGAAGTGTTTAATCTAGTTAAATGTGAAGTGAGACCAAAACTCAAGGAAATTATTTTAGGTACATGTTTGACCTGTAGAGCTTCCAGCATAGTAAATCATTGACCTCAGGAAGGTTGTTTAAAGCAGAACAATCAGTCAAGCAAAACCCCATAATCTGTATCTTTTAAATAATTTTTATTTATACAGGCTTATACTCAGTGTGTTGATAATGGGACTTGGCAAACCAACATCTCATTATATTTTATATAGTGTTATTTTTGAGTGCTTCAGCTCAGCTCTTTAGGGTGGGATGAGTAATGGTGATGTAGTACAAGTGGCACACGGTTGGTGGGGGCTCTTGTACAGTACAGAGTGAAGGAGATGGTAAGAGCCATGGTTGTAGAACAGAAGTAAAAGCTCCGAAACGTGACCTGTAAAATTTAAGAAATGCAATGCAGCTGATGTGCCTTGCATGCATGTATTCTCAGGGATTTAATTCGGCCATCTTGCATTATTGAGATCTTTTCTTACATTCAGTGTTATGCTGGCAAGTAAGTTCAGTTCTTGCAAAAATAGAGTCACAGACTCAGCAGCCATTGCCCTGCAATACTTGAAGCCCTGCTCTGATTGTCACACCTTAACCCTGTTGTATTTTGCTCTTGATGACTGTTTTCAATGATAATTTAGATAAGCTGGGTACTTGCTTACCTCGCGTCATCTCCTGTTTGAGTTGCTGAGGGGAGCAGAATATTTTGCCTTCTGTAGGCTGTGCCCCAGTAATAATTCATGATGTGCCCACGTGCAACCCTGCAGTTCTGTTTTATGATAGACAATTCAGTGCCAGAAGTCCAGAGAAGAGCACTTAACTGTGATGTTCTGGAAGAAAAGGTTTTTGTAGCTGTGGATAAGGGTATGTGTTTGAAAGCTCTGAATTTGGTGCTCACTAAACTTACTGGGCAGAGGAGAACATTTCTGATGGCTTTACAACAGGACACATCCCGCTGAAGGCATTTGAACCTTGGGGCTGTGGCAGTGGCTGTCCCTGGCACAGGTTCAGCTCTGTGAGGGGATCCCAGGTCACCTCTGGGCACTGCCTGGGAGTGCTGCTGCACAGGTAACTCTGTGTCCCTGTGTGTCAGTGTCACTGCATAGCCCCCTGTGCTGCAGCAGCTCCTCCAGCACTGCCTCCAGGATTTGTTCACTGCCCCTCTTTGCAAGTTAACTACATCTTCTGACTCTTCTGCTCTGCTGCTACTTCTGCATCTGGGCCTCAAAGCCAGGAGCGTGACAGGGTCTGAGCCAGTCCTGCCTCGGGCAGAATACTGTAGAGCAGATGGAAGAAAAAGTCTCTTGAATTATTTTGGTAATTCATTTGCATAGGCTGAGGTCATATTCTATATGCTTCTTCAATTAACACTCATTCAGAAATAGCAAATCTTTATTTCATGTGTATTTTTCTACCTTAGATTGAGGGAATTTTTTCCTCTAAATTTTGGGGATGTTCAGCAAGCTTGTCATCCTCTTAAACAGTCAAAAAATGAAAGCAAATTGCAAATTGCTTTTGTGCTTCTTCATTGTATTTTTTCCCCTGTGGCTCCCTAGGTCAAATGTTAAAACTGCAAGTTCTTAGTGCATTAATTTGTATTTTCAAGACGCTTAGCACACCACTTTAGAAACATAAATAATTATTGTGAAGTATATGATAGGCTTGATAGACTGTAACTAATGGCCCTGGTTTGGCAGACACTTCTGAGAGCGGGGATGTTTGTGAGTGCTTGACATTTCTTCAGTTTTTGCTTAATGCAAAGGTTCATTGCATTCCAAGCATAAAGCATGACTTTGCACCAAAGGAAAAAAAGTTATATTAATAATCTCAGGAATGTTTGGGGGTGCTTTTCTAGTGGCTGCTGCATTGCTTCAGAGGTATTTTCTTTCCCTTGTCTAAACAATCAGCTCTAAGGTTTTCAGACAGTTCATTCCAACTGATTGAACTTTCATATAAGCATGTAACTCTCCAAAGATCAAAAATTGCCTGAGGATATTTTTAATTCAATAAAAACCCCAGCTGACTTCAGACTTATACAGACTGCATAAATTCAAAACTCCAGGATCTAATAAATCTAAAACTTTTTAATTAAAAGTGGAGATATCTCGATTTAAGTGAATTGGAGTCAGACATGTCTCTGTCATATTTTTGGGATATTGCCATTTAGCTCCATGAATAGCCATTTACATTAAAAGGGAGGAGAAAAGACTGAGTAATTTGAGTCAGGGATAGCAATCCTAGATTACCTGTTCATAAAAAATATAACATCTCCTCTGAGGACCTCCAGTGAATATTTTGCAAAAGTATAATGTAATTGACATATTTTAATCAATTAAATTCAATTAAGAAGTTGCTTTAACTGTTACCAGAAAGTCTGTTAACACCCCAAAAGACAAGGTAGTGGGTTTTGTAATATTTTCTTAGATAATAAACCTCCTGTATTGTTTCTGGGAGTTCACTTCCAGTCTTCTGGTCATTCTAAGAAGAACCTAATGTTAGAATTATTTCCAGCAGCATTTAAACAGATGCTGAATTATGCTGTGGAGTAGGGATGGCTTATTAAGTTGGTGCCTGTGCTAGAGTTTTGAGCTCCCTCCCACAGTTAGTTTTTCTTTTGACTGTGACAGTTCTGGTCACCAGTTTTAAATTTTTAGTCTATACCAATGAATAACACAGGACTTCGAAGCAGGTGGGTTTTTTTCAGTAATCTCCAGTCTCAAAATCAGTGAAATCTTCTGCGTTTTCTCATTCAGCCCTTTGAAATACTTGATCAGTTCTGATCCTGCTCAGCCTGTTCTGGGTTTAAGTGAACACTGAAACAGGTCCATAGCAAGCAGTGAGGGTTGCCACTGAGTGACTGCTGTCTTTGTGTCCCCCAGCCAGCACCCACTGCCATGGCCATGGGAATGTCAGTGCGAGCTCACAGCAGGAGAGGATTCAGTCCACTGTCCAAGAGTCTGACTGGTTGGTTTTGTATTACCCAGGAGACTTCAAGCTGCCATTAGTTCTCTTTTGCTTTGTTTTTGGTTTGGTTTGTGTTTTTGGGGTTTTTTGGGGGTTTTTTGGTTTGGTTGTGTTTTTTTTTTTTTTTTTTTTTTTTTTTTTTTTTTTTTTTTTTTTTTTTTTTTTTTTTTTTTTTTTTTTTTTACTTAGAAAGTATCTGGACAACTGCCATTTTTGCTCAGAGTAGGGAATCAAGAATTCAATATGTATGTGAGGACTTACTGTGGAATACAGGTATTTACTGCTGCCAAAAAGCAAAAGAGGACATCATCATTTTGAGGAGGCTGCTCATACAGAAACCATTGTCATTTTTACAATGAAAGCTTCAAGCAGTTAAGAAAATGTGGGTTTTTTTTTTTTTTTTCACAATTCTAGTATTGTTAATGGTGTATTTTCTTTTTCAGAACAATAGATCTAAACAGTAGTTTACTGCAACAAGTAATAGAAAGAAAACGTGAAGTGCTGTGCATCTTGAGAGAAAAGATAATCACAACTCAGAAGTGTACGATATTCGAACATATCCAGACAGAAGAAAAAGTCAGGGGTGTGATGGGATGCACTGCAAAAACAATAAAGGTGAAAGTTACTAAAAATCTGCAAGGAACAGAACATTTGCACATTATCTGGAAAGAAATTACGGTTTCTCCAGATAGACTTCAGAGTATTTTTCATGCTTTCTTAATGTGCTGAAAAGACTGAACTGCTTGGTTGTGAAAATTCTGTACGGTAAAATGTTTTTTCCGTTGCCTTTCTGGTAAAAGATGCCATGTTTTTGTATGAGCCTGGAATGTAGTTTCCATCAATACTATCAAATTGTGATTCCGTTTCTGTGTAGATTCCTGCCTGCAGCAGAACATGAAGCAAACCTAAAACAATTCATTGCAAGTTGAATAGCAAAATGTATTGCTGAATCAAATTTATTTGAAAAGCCAAGTAATCATTCATCACAAATGGTTGTAGTGTCTACTGAGTTTTCGTATTTATTGGGAAGCTGTTTGTTTTTGATCATGGGAGTAGAGATTAACTGCATTATGAGGCTATCTGAAAAATTGCCTATGAATTGAGAAGGAATTACCAAAGTCAAAATATGCTCATTCATTGCAAGTTTTTTTTTAAAAGCTGGAGATTAATCACTTCTGTGTACAGTGTGTCTCCAGTTGCAGAAATCAGGGAGTTGCAAGTTCCTGGTACCAGCCTCCAGCTGGGCAAAAGAAATGTCACAGTAGAATTGGGCAAGGCAGAGCACTGAAGTGGGTGCCCATTTCCTAGTGACATCGTACTTCGTGTGTGGCAAAAGCTGCTCCTGGAGCTCAGCTTCGTGCTAGGACAGGGTAGCTAGGAATGTGAGAACTGCTCTTGGAATTGTGTTTCTGCCTCACTCTCCATCTAGTTCCTTTTTCAGAAATCAGATGTAACGTGTGCTTTGATGGGAATAAAGCACATTCTCCCTCTGTATTTTTCACCTTAATTATGTGTTTAAGCTATACAATAGCTGAATGAGATAAATGGTGAGTAGATCTCTCTTGTAGGTTTCAGTAAGTGAAGATGGAAGTCTGATGAAGGATTCTAGTGTGATCCTTGAAATTCCTCCTGCAACCACTATTGCCTACGGTGTGATTGAACTGTTTATAAAGCACAATGGCCAGTTTGGTAAGTGAAAAGCTCGTTTTTTGTGGCACACAGTTCAACTGTGGACAAAGCTGTTTGTCAGACAAAGATTTTTATGTTTCTGTGTGCATGAAGGTGATGATGTTGTATGGTCTCCTTTGCCTTGATAGTTATTTCTGCTAGAAATGCTGATTTAGTAATTTTAAGACTCTGACTTAGTAATGCTTTTTCACTTGCTTGAATACACTGTAAACTCAGAATAACTTACGTTTCAGAGAACAACAGGAGATCCTGTAGCTGGAGCCTCTGCTCAAGGCAGGGTCGACTCTTGAACTTTGATCTAAATTCTGAGTTAAATCAGATAGCAATCTGATCCTTGTCTATTCTAAAGTTTTGATTTATCTCCAGAGACAGAGATTCCATCGCTCCTCTGGGCAACCTGTTACCGTGTTTGACCACCGTGGTGGTGAACTTTTTTTTCATTAATACCTGCTGTTTGCTAGATTGCTCCAGTCTGTGAATGTGGGGCTTGTACTCAGGAGTCCGAAACGGGACCCAGCATTCTGAATGCACTTTCCCAAATTGAAAATTCAGTTCCATCAATCCTCCAGCTACAGTTTTGTCAGTACAGCCCAGTATGCAGCAAACTTCAATATCTGCAAGGGCATGCTGCTGATCCTCTCAGATTTGTTGTCCACGTCTTTTTCTGCAATTTTGTTTCCAGCCAGCTGGCCCTTGGCCCGGGCTATTCCCTTCACCTGTTGCAGAGAGTGACTTGAATGTAAATCACCTGTCAACCAGGAAGGTTTAGACAACAGTCATCTTAAGAAAAGAATCATTCATACAGGACTGGAATTTAAACTTTTCTAGCTTACGCTTTCATTTAAAGACTGCCCTCAGAGTGGTTGCAGAAATGCCCTTGTCATGTTTTCTGGTCGTGCTTTACTTATGTCAGATCGAATATTTTTCAGGGTAAAAAAAACGTTGAAATTGGCTTTGGGGGGTGTCATATCTCTGCTCTGCACAATCACTTGGGCTTTTCTTTCTTGTCTATCCTCATTTAAACTCACTGACCTAAAGGAGGTTTCAGGGGATGTTATGCAAGGAGAAGTAAAATCAGATAGTAGAGCTGGAAGTTGGGAAGGACTGATGTGGAGAGAAACAGAAGATACATTGAAGAAATAATTGGAGTACAGCTGAGATTTGAATCCAGGATGCACTTTACTTGGGTGAGAAATGCAGAAGATTAACTTTCCATCGTAGTCCTGATATTAAGGAAGTCTGTAGGCTCAGGAATAGAAGTAAATATTATGTAACGTGTAAAAAGTTTCTGAAAACTGGAATTGCTCTGACGTAGATGGAACACAGAGATAATAGCAGAGGATGTTGACGTCATGGTTATAATAGAACTGTAATTCAGAGTAATGAGGTGCAATTAAGGCTGTCTGACTACATAGGTAGTATATAGCTGATAGCCTGCTTAGCTGTTTTCTACGTGAAATTTTGATGTCCTGCTAGCTGAGAATACATGGGTCTTGTTAATGATCTGTATTTCTCTGCTCTTCTTCCACTTCTGCTTCTTTTTACGCTTTTTTTTTCCACATTTAGGATTAACATCTTTGAAGCTTCAAAACCAGCACAGCTTGTTTCATGTTTTATCTTAAAAAACCTATGTCTTGCCTCTTTTTAAATTTGTGCTATTTTCCCTTGCCTGAGTGTCATTGAGAAGGTAAAGGTCAGGAACTAACAACAAAATTAGGGCTTTGCCTGCCAGAATAAGTATGGTGGAGCCTAAACTTCAGCTTGTTAATGTCTGAGCAGCAGGGATCAGTGTCTGTTTATGGAAACTGAAATAGCCCTTTGAAGTTAAATCCAGGGACTAATGTAGTCCTTTCTCATGAGACTGAAAGTGACCAGTAGCAGGTGTAACCTAATGGGATTCTCTTCACAGATAATTACGGAGTAAGATGCATGTAAGCTTTTTATTGTTTTTTTTCCTTTGCCACTGACAGTACTTGAGTCATTCTATTAGGAAGAATGGTATATAAATTTTCTTTTAAATGTTCTGACTAATGTGACTGGACATATTTGGATATTTTTATAAATAAATAAAATAAATTTTAAAAAAGAAAAAGGATCTAATCGTTTTCTGGTCCATTTGCCGTTGTGCTTTCTTGTAATCATTCTGTTTGATTTCTGCAGACTAATTTTCCATTCCATGTAAAAGCTGTTTCTGCTAAAGGCTTTGCAGTTTCATGTCTCTAAAGTTGCACTGAAATGCCTCTTGTTCTTGCTTTGCAAAGCAGGGGATACAATAGCACCCAGCTGATTTGCTTTGTTCTGTTCATTGCTATATGTGTGTGGCGTGCTTTTTCTTAAATGTCTGTAAATTAAACAGTCTCAGTATATCCACTTTTCTACACAAAAGAGTCTCTTTGATTGTTTTCATTGATCATCTCTGTGTTTTCTTGCATTTTTGTTAACATTTCTGAGTAACTAACAAGTTCTAACTGCGCTGTTGGAGGTTTGTCATCGATGAATGTAATAGAATTCAATACAGAAATAATTAACAGTCCTGTTAATACCAAATGATGAGTCCTGTGTTTTCCTGTGAATCGAGTCCTATTACAAGATTTAACAACATCATCTGAAAAGTTTGTTTTCCCTTATTAGCATCATTTTGCCTCAGGAGGGGAGGCAGTTTATTACCACAGTCGTCCCACTCAGGGTTCGTGTGAAAGCCTTGTTATTTTCAATGACAGTAATATGAGTGAGTTGGCCTTGTGGTGCCTCAGCTGCTGTCCAGAGTCTTGTTGCTTTGGGAAGTTCTTAGCTTGTGTTAATCACTTTCTGCTCCTCTGTAGCTCGTTCTTCTTCATGAAGGGTTATGCAAGCATGAAGGTCTGTCGTCTTTCTTTCTCTAAGGCAGGGATTTCTTTGTCTGCTTTCCCTTTGAAAAGCTTTTTGCTGATGGAGTGCTCTCCATGCTTTCTCATCTGCTTTGAATGTCCTTAATTTAGTGAGACAGACTTACAACTGCAGAAAGGTTATATTTAGGTTTTGTGCCTGGTACATGTGAGCACTGTGCTTGATTAGTTTACATTTTTTTCCCTTTGCTGTCAGGTATTACTTCAAAATTGAGTTTCTCTTGCTAGCCTGCCTGTGTTCTCCTCAGACCGGCTGCAGAGTGCGATGGGTACACGTTCAAATCTTGCATTTGAGCCAAGAAAAGATGATCAGAATATTCATAGGGCATTGACTGTATTCTGCATCACGAGGGCACAGTGTTGGGCACATGAACACAGAACTTGATACTCCAGATTTCTCAGCATAACTCTTACAAAGGCTTCCTGTACCTTCCAGGAGGCCCTTAACTTCATCAGGCTGGGGGCACTGGGATGCCAGAACAAGGACAGTCCTGTTTGGGTGAGGTTGGCCGGTGCTTGTCACGAAGGTGAGGCAGAAAGGGTAATCCAGCCAGGGCGTGTTATTTCCTTCATGAAGTTACTGAAGAAAGACAGTTATTGCAGAGTGATTCTCTTAGGAAACATCCCTGGGTGGTGTCCTTTAGAGACTCTCAGAAGCCTCCTGCTTGCTACTTACCTGGAGGACTTGAGGATAGACCTGTGGCTTGGCTGAGAAAGAGGAGTCTGTCGGTGCTGTGACCAAAGGAAGCTCTGTAAAGGACTCTCAAGAGCTCTTAACAGATCTCACAGAGTACTTTCATGTGTCTCTTTCATGAGTGGATCCCATCACCTGCACTACAGCACATCTCTTAGTGGGTAGAAAATGTACAGACTGGGGAATGAGAGACTGGAGAGCAGTGCCATGGAAAGGGACCTGGGGGTCCTGGTCGATGGGAAGGTGAATCTGAGTCAGCAGTGCCCTGGCAGCCAGGAGGGCCAACCCTGTCCTGGGGGCAGCAGGCACAGCATCGCCAGCCAGGCAAGGGAGGGGGTTGTCCCCTCTGCTCTGCACTGGGGCAGCCTCACCTGGAATGCTGGGGGCAGTTTTGGGTGCCACAAGAAAGATACTAAACTGTTAGAGAGGCAAAGGAGAGCAACTAAGATGGTGAAGGGCCTTGAGGGGAAGCCATATGAGCAGCACCTGAGGTCACTTTGTTCAGCCTGGAGGGGACTGAGGGGAAACCTCATTGCAGTTACAGCTTCCTCGTGAGGGGAAGAGGAGGGGCAGGCACTGATCTCTGCTCTGTGGTGACCAGTGACAAGGACCCAAGGGAATGGCCTGAAGCTGTGTCAGGGGAGGTTTAGGCTGGATATCAGGAAAAGGTTCTTCACCCAGAGGGTGGTTGGGCACTGGAACAGGCTCCCCAGGGAAGTGGTCACAGCACCAGCCTGACAGAGCTCAAAAAGTGTTTGGACATGTGCTCTCAGGCACATGGTGTGACTCTTGGGGATGGTCCTGTGCAGGGACAGGAGTTGGACACAATGATCCTTGAGGGCCCCTTCCAACTCAGCTTATTCTGTGAAAACATCGAGAATTCCTACCTGCATCTCCTGTACACAGCATTCTTGTTTCCAGTGTCAGAGGGAAGTTTTCATGTTATTTCCTGTCTACATTAATTTAGTTCACAGGAGCTGGTGTCACATTCTGTAGGAGGCAGCTGCACCACAGGTCTTCTGTCTATACACACTGTACCAAACATCAGGGCTGCAGGAATGCTCAATAATTCACATGCACAGCAACCGCTGGCATTCTTCCCATCTGGAAGAGATGAGACATGGAGAAATGACATGCGAGAGCACTAGAAAATATAAGCTATCATCTCATTCAGTAATTGCTTGTGTATTTTATTAATTATTGTTTTTAATTGAATTTCTAATTACAGAGTTCTGTCTGCTGGATGAACAGCAAGGAGGCTTTGAAAAAGAAAGCACAGAAGGCTCAGCTTATCCCCATTCAGATCAATTCAGAGATGCTTCGTTCCTCTATCAGCCAGATGCTGTTGATAATGAGATGTACTCTGGGGCTAAAAACCTCATTCCCAGTGATGCTTCTATAAGTATATTGAAACAAGGTATTACCAGAAATGCTTGACATGATTATATTACAGTGAATTAAACATCCTGATAGGCAGAAATAATCTGGTACAATAGTAAGTAAGAAATCTTGTTAGTTCATTTTAATAGCTCTTATCAGGAACTCTTGGGGGAATGCACTGAAAGAATATAAAAAATCAGTTTGCAGTAAGTGTATGCAGTGGACTCTTTCCTATCAACATTCTGAATCAATCTGCCATAAATACCATCTTACAAACTCAGGTGTTTATGACAGCTCTGTTACATTCCAGATAACCTCTGCAAGTTTAGTGATGATACATGCTTTCATTCAGAAAGGGTCACTGAAAATACATCCTCATGATTTGAAAAATACTCTCAGTAAAACTTCTCAGTTACAGGTTAAGTCTCAGAATTAGACATCTCCCTTGCCTTTACTTAGCCTCATTGTTTTCTGGGAGGCTTTATAACTGATAAAATGTGGTTTAAATGGAAGTTTGCAAATTGGTATAATGGCCCAGGTACAAGTTTTTATTATAGGAATGTGGAAAGAAGAGGCAGGAATGTTACTGGAGGAATGAAAAAAGGGAAAACCAGTCAAGGCCTCAGAACATACTGTGCTTTTTGTCACTTCTTGGTAGAGTTCTTACAGCTGGTTCTACTGATGAATATCACTTTTCTTGTCTTTAAGTTTCACCCTTGGTTAACAGTTGTTCAGTAAACAATATATGAAAAACACTTACTTGTGAAAGAATGGTATGCCACTGTTCTATTTTTTGTTTCAGTTTGACATACCTTTGTGCTTTTCTTGCTTAAAAGGCTTGGAGATTTCTTTAATTAATTTAACCTGCACTGTCTCTTGGAAAAAAAAAGCTAAAAAAATTTGGTTTTACTAAAGAATTTGAAAGTACATTTCATTTTCTGTTATTTGTATAGACAGTCATACGATTGCATCAGATAAACAAAATATCTGCCTGTGGCTGGGCTTTTTCCCTAGTGAAGTAATTTTTTAGTTATAAAGGACGTCTTTAAAGAGAGCATGTTTCTTGACTGGAGTGACATGAAGGAAAATTTCTTTTAAACAAATTTGAGAACACTTGCATGCCCACATTTTTAGAAAGTGGAAAAAAAACATTCCAACCTTCCAATTGGCATTATTGATTTGAAAGCTTCATTTTTTTTTTAGCAAAGTGGTAATTTGATGTCACAAAAGACTTAATTTCAGTATCATAGTCGAATTGTGAGAAGGTGAACACACAGCACTCCCTTGTACTTAATGAGTACTCTTCATTCTGCCACGTAAATGAACATTCTCTGGAGATAAACTTTGAAGTGAGAGACTTAAGCTGCAGTTGGTTGCTTAACATTTAAGTACTGACTTTTAAAATATTAAAAATAATGTACAGCAAAATGTTGATTCTTGGTAGCTGTTCTTCTTTCTTAATGTTTGCACTGAGGCTTCAGTGGCTCCTTAGGAAATAAAATCAGATCTGTTCTAGCCTTGCATTTTAACTTGTGCTGATGGAAATCAGGATGTCAGGGTCTGATGATGAATGAGCTTATGAAACACATAGCACAATGCTATCTGTTTTTACTGGCATTTGTGTAGAAATACTTAGTTTTGCTTTCCACTGCTTTCTTGGGAAAGATCTGTCACGGTTGAAGACCCAGTTCCAGCCCTTTGTGATGCTTCCGGAAGACAAGCAAAGAGCTTTGTATAAAACCCTTTGTGAACTCCTGCTCCATGAAGAAATGGTGACTGCCCTGGGGGACATGGTAAGACGAAGAACCTTTGGCTTGCTTCCTAAAAGTAATTTCAGAATAGTACTAGCATTCTCTTTTGCTTGAATTTTTCTCTTTTCAAGAAGTTTTGCTTATTCTTTTCCTTTCAGTTCGATGATATCTGCACAGGAGAGAAGCCAGATCTGGAGGAGTTGAAACTTGAACAACAAAGAGACCTCCTTCACTTCTTGCAGCTCTTAGGGTGCAGTTCAGAGAGCGAGCTATTGCAGAAATACCAGCCTCAGGATGAGGAGCTTTTCTCAGCTGCTCACCTTCTTGTCAGTGCTATGTCTGGTATGTTGTGAAAAGCTGATTTTTAAATTTTATTTTCCTTTTAGAAGCTCCCTCCATGTTAAAGCATTTATGGCTTTCTTTGAGCAGTTAGTGATCTGAGTGAATATAAATTGTTCTGTTCCCTTTTTATGAGTTTGGTATTCTATGCTTAGCATTCCTGGCTGTGAGTTAAATTCAGCCCTCAATCACTGACAGATTTTGTGTGTAAATTACACATTCCCCCAAGACTGCTCAACTTTGCTTCTGCTGAGTGTGAGCATTTGCAGTTTGGCAAGCTAATTTCTGTACTTATTGCATGCCAGAGTCCTTCCCGCCTAAATGCTGAGAATTACAAATTAGGTGTTGTCTCCTGTGTAAAAGCGTATATTGTTCAAGTGCAAACTAAATTTAGCAAAAATGAGTTTAACATAGAGACACTGCAATTAGAGGGTTACTTTGCAGCTGCTGAAACAGGAGATTAAACATAAATGTCAAACAAATGCCATCCTCACAATCTTGCCTCACAATAGTTGGCACCACAGTGTTAATTAAAAGCTACCTGCAAAGTCCAAGACAGACTTCCCTGGATTTTTCTCTCCTCTCTTGTATATAAAGTATTTCCTGACATTAAGATAACGAAGGGAAGTCCAGTGTAAATTGTGGCACTGTGCAGCAAAATGTCAGTGTGCATCCATATAGGCACAGGACCCAGGTGGGAGAGCTTAACTCATTTGTGGAGACAGAAAGAAACAGAAAACAGAAACCTGCTGATGTGGTAACACTTGTCAGATGCCATTAACAGCAGGGCACAGTTAATTGAGTGTGTTGCATTATCACCTGGCTTTGGACATAATGTTTGCTGCTGAACTCCGGGCATAAGTGTAGCTGGATCCAGATTCAAAAGGTGTTTTATGCCTGTTGCTTGTGGTAGGAATTACAGCCTTTTTGTTAGAGAGTTGAAGGGCACCACAGGGATCAGTTAGTCCATCTCCCAGCCCCAAGGCACTCCCAGCTATGCCATTCCTCTCAAATTGTGCTTTGCTGAAGTTCACATCTCCGATAGATTCTGGGAGCATAGATTCTTGATTTATTCAAGGCCTAGGTCATTCATCCAGCCTGCAGACTCGGAGGGAAACACTGAGGAGATGCTTAGGGAGGAGGCAAGGATGATGGGGAGGAAACCCCCTTTTCTGCTTGTGCCTTTTCTCAAGGACAGAGATAGTCAGAGCCTTTGCCCATCCCATTGTGTTCTGCAGGCAGGAAGGGGCTGGATCAGCTTCTTCCACGCATCCAGCTGAGGAGAACGTGTTAGTTAGTTCCTTGTTAAAGCCCCTGTTCCAGCAGCCAGCCTGGCGCAGGGTTCACTGGAAATGATCTTTCTCTGGGAACGTTTCCTTCACAGAGCTGCCTGATGACACTCTTGTCCTGCTGCGTGCCTGCTGTGATCTTCAGGTTGTTCCGGCATTGTGTTGTTTGGTGAGTAATGGAGATGGGAGCGGGGCTCCTGGGCACAGCAGCAGGAGTGTCCATGTCCTTGGCCACGTTTCTCCCCAGTAAAGGAGGAGATGTCAAGCTCCAGTGGGAATTTCAGCAGTGTAGGCGGTGCTTAGCCAAGGTCAGAGTCTGACATGGCAAACGAAGCACATGATTTACTGCAGGTGGATACCTAGCTTCTGAACATCCCTGTATTTGGGAGATTTCATGGCTTGTGAGCAAAGAAAAATTGTAACTTAAGGTCCAGTTTTATTTTTCTAATAGTCTCACTGTTTTAAAATCTCAGTAATCACCTCTCCTTGGGAAACAGAAATTTCGCTTTGATAGCAACAGTGCTTGAGCCTTGGCAAACCCTGAAGTCCCAAAACTCCGAGGCCATTTATTGAAACTGCTGAAGGAATGGTGCAGGGCATTAGAGTAATAGAGCACCTCTCCTGTGAGGAAAGGGAAAGAGAATTGTGTTTGTTCAGCCTGGAGAAGAGAAGGATTCGGAGTGACCTAATTGCAGCCTCCCAGTACCTGAAGGAAGCTTACAAAAAAGATGGAGAGAGACTTTTTACAAGAGTATGTAGAGACAGGACAAGGAGGACTGGATTCCAGCTGAAGGGAGGGTAGGTTTAGATCAGATACTAGGAAGAAACTCTTTTACTAGAGAGTGGTGAGGCACTGGAACAGGTTGCCCAGAGAAGCCGTGGATGCCCCATCCCTGGAAATGTTCACGGCCAGGTTGGGTGGGGCTTTGAATAACCTGGTCTAGTGAAAAGTGTCCTTGCCTGTGGCGGGGGGATTGGAACTGAATGATCTTTTAAGGTCCCTTCCAACCCAAAACATTCTATGATTCTGTGATTATTTTTAGCTTTTTAAAGTCACTTACAAAAACAACAGTAAAATCCTTTAAATATGTAGGGGCAAGGGGAGTTCCACTGTTCGCTCAGAGTGATAGTTAAGTGTGATGTGCAGTGAGAGAAGTTGAACTCAGGGAATGACACAGTAGGAGAGATGTTCCTTCCTAAAGTGTGCCATAGAGCTTTGGTTCTGGATCAGTACATCGTACTTGTCAGAGCTAATAGTAAAGGGAATCTTGACCTTTTGTTGCTGCCTTGTAAGCTCTCCAGTGGTTTTGTATGAAAGAACTGAGCTGTACGATGGCAGGAACAGCAGTGCTTGGAAAATGTTTTAATGTCTCTGTCTTTTGCTCTCTCTCATGAGTACAGCCTAACGTCGCTTCAGCCGATGGCACTGTGGCGCTGAGCAGTCCTTTGGTGGCCACTCTCGCTGACAGAGGAAGATTTGAGGTCGTGCAAAGGCTGTTTGCTTCATCAAACATTAACCTGGAAATGACAGAGTCTTCTGTAAAAGCTGTCACTATGAAAGAACCGAGATTCTTCCCACTTGTTCTTTATGTTGCACTGTACGGATTTCATGCTTTAGGTGGGAATGTATAGGAGCTGTACTGAGTGTCCAGTTTCTGCTCTAGCCTGTTGTTTCTTCTGTAGCTCTGTAGTGTTGGTGTGTTTGGGATCAGCAGTAGAGCTGCTCCAGTGGTACTTCGGGCAGCACAGCCAGGAATGAGAGCGATCAGGGGACTCTGCAGGTTCAGTGGAAAATACATAAATAAGGAATGAAGGGGAGAAATTAAAAAAGAGAACCATGGAAGAGAAATTGAACATAGCTGCTGTGGTAGGTGTCAGATCTGCAGGGCAGTGGAAGCCAGATTGCTTGCATTAATATGCGCGGGAGAAAACGGCAAAGTACAAACTGCTTTTTGTGAGCAAGCAAACAACCAGGCCCTGGAAACCCAGGGTTCTGCAATGCAGCAACTGTTTTGCTCCTTTAAGATTGGGTGTGCAGAATGCCTTCACTCTGGAGCAAGTGCAGCGGAGGGCTCTTAGAAAGGTACTTGATTAGACTCTCTTATTAATTATTGTTCGGCTTTATGGATTGTGAGCTGCACACTGCAGGAAATAACAAAGCCTCTTTTTCAAAAATTAAGACCACTTTAGGGATTTATACCTCTGTACAGCATTTCTGTTTTCTGGTATGTTTTTACTCACCTTTGCAAATTTCAGCTGTTTAAACTGCATTCTGAACTTTGAGGTATGGCAATGTCTTTTGGTGTGTGCACATGAAGGGTCCCTGCTGCACACCACAAAAATGATCATTTTACCCCATATGACATTTTCAGTGCAGATATTTTGCTTATTTCTTTGGCTAACAGCAAAGTACTAGTAAAGCACTGTGTGCTTGAAGTGTTTTGCCTGTTTTTCATAATAATTTTTTGTAATCATGGATTGAACAGAAATGCAGCAGAGATCACTGTAAATGTGGGCTTGGGAAGATGATGTTCCAGGTAGGTGGAGTATCAGTGCTTGCAGATGAGGTGGTGAGATGGCTGACAGACAAACAAGCAGGCACCTGTGTGGGGGTGATCAGTAACCAGGCCCTGCAGCATAGCTGGGGGTGGGAGTTCTGCTCACTTTCCTGCTCTATTCCCACACGGCCGTGAGCAGATTGTCTAAGAAGCCTTTCAAAAGTCAAGTCAATTCAGCTTTCCCTGCGGACATGGACTTTGCAGAAAAGCCCCACGGTGCATTTCCATTCCCTGAGAGCTCAGGATAGCTCTGCACGCTGGGCTGTGGGCGTTGCTGCATCTCATCTGTTAAGTGAAGCTGATGGTGTTGCCTGAACTTTGTGCTGGTGTAGAAGGAAAGATCCTTTAGGACGATGGAAGCACATAACTCTGCTTCTGCGAAGAGTGTGTATTTGTAAGTGGGAAGGTCTTTTGCCCATTGTTAGTCAAAAGTTGCCTCTGTAATGAGTTTATCAAAACTTTCTATTAAATGCTATGTAAAACAATAGAATAACTTAATGCACATAATTTCCATTGTTTTTCTTTTGGGGATTCCTGTCACGCCCTTGGCCTTGAAAAGTGGTGCACACAGATGGCAAGTGGCTGTATGGGCATCCACATGGTGCCACAGTCCACTTGCCCTGATCTTCCTTGCAGAGCTCTGGTGTGAGCCTTGTGAGCACTACACTGTGTAACTCCTTCAGGGTGTGCACGCTGTGTCACAGATGTAGGAGAGGGAACTTGTTTACAGAGGCAGAAACCCCCCCAGATTCTGGGTATTCTGTGGATACACCATTAAGACCGAAAAGGTTTTGTTTCCTGCTGCTTCAGCTCAGTGCACTGCATGGGCAGCCTTGGGCCCGCACAACAGGAGAGACACAAGCAACACAAGGCAGTCACAAGGCCCCAGGGACCGCAGGCTCCCTGCTGCTCTTGAGGATTGCTGCGGTTTCTTGGCTCCTCCCCTCATCTGCTGCCCTGCTTTTAGCATTCATCAGTGCATCTGCAGAAGACACTGGTTACACTTCAGTATTGGCTTTGTCCTCGCAGATGCTCTTGTGGAGAGGTTTCCTGTTTTTCCTCCAATTGGCAGCACTCCTGTGACCCCAGAAGCACCTCTAGAGCAGGTAGGGTAGAATGGCCTTTAGAGAAGTGAGTGAGCAGCACAGCTGGACAGAAGCACTACAGCAGGTTATGTGTACGTAATTTTCACTGTAGTTGATTCTTCCATGCACTTGAAAACAGGATCCTTATGCACATTAATTTTAAAACTAGCTCAGACTGGGGATACAAAGATCCAAGGAGCAGAAGCAGTACTTCTCTCATCCTGCCCTTCCCTACGTTAAGAGCATGGCCTCTTCAGGGACCCAGCCTAACTGATGCAAATTAATTCACAGTCCACCTCGGAAGAGCTAGATGTGCATCCACTACCTGAGACAAACAAAAGAGATTCCAGGCTGGCCTCACATGGAAAACCAATTTTCAGGCTTAGATGTGGTCTTCCCTAGGAAAGGAGGTGGTAAAAGACCTGTAGGGTGCTTCAGAGGAGGCTGAAGCTCATCTCATAAAAGGTGTGATTTCACACCCTGACTTACCTCCTCAGAATACTGCTTCTCAGAAAAAAAGCCAGGAGGACAGTTGGAGAATCCATACCTTAGCAATGCAGGAGGAGCTCAGCAGCCTTTCAAGGAGAATGTGCTACTCCAGAGGCCAGCAGGCTCTGCCTTGCCTCCTCCCAGCTGCTCAGTCCAAGCCCCTGGGCTTTGTCCCCTGGCTCATTCCAGTGCGGGCCCAGGAGAACGACTCCCTTCCTGCTGCAGTGCTCAGGAAATGAGGCACCCAGATTCTGCAATGACGACATTCCCAGGGTGCCTGAGGAGCCCCCAAGGTCTCCCTGTGCATGGAATGGGGCTGTGGCACATTCATGAACATCGAGATAAACAAGACCAAGTGAAAAGCTGCTTTTATGTAGGTGGAGCACCAAGATCCAGAGACAAAAGGTGGATTCAAAGACTGCTCTTTGATATGTTATGTGGCTCAAATGCAGACCAAAAAAAAAATCAGAAAAAAAGCCGATTACATTTTTTCAATATTAAATCTTTATTATATACAAAAATATTTTGTTGGGAATTAACAGAATTTCATCATTTGTACATTAACATTTTTATGTTTGGCTGTGTTTATTGTGAAAATATTAGCTGTGAAAAAGACAAAGGGGAGGGTTTTAGAAAACAAGTCACAATTTAAAAACGTCCCACATAGTAGCTGACTTTATCAGTATGAAGTCACAATGCTAACAAGTCCCATATCTTAGGCCTGCTCTACAGTACTGTATTCAAACAATTAGGTACTAAATAATTTCCAGGTTTACATTAAAAAATTAAGCTAATAGTTAAGATTTTTCTTGTAGGAAGTTTTCAGCTAAAGAAACTATTCTTTTTTTACAGGAGAGCAGTTTTGAAAGTTTTACAAATGTCAAATCCAGGTTAATGTAATATACTGTAGAAATAAAAACCAAACAAAACCATGAGAGCTTCCAACTGGAAAAAAAAGGTTGTGAGAAGAAGCAAGGTAAGGAAACACACGGTGACAGAGTTCTAGTACACGTTTAAACCCAAACACAACCACGATCCTACAGTTCTTAGCCCGGTGTGGGGTCAGAGAGCAGCAAACTCTGGTGTTTCAAACCCCACACAAGCAGTTCCCCTCCTTACACCACAGTGCACAAATGTTACACGTGGGCAACATATGGGGGGTAGGGAAGGGATGCTCAACATGCATTTTCCTAGGGGGAAAAATATATTTCAACAGTTATCTCCATACATAATTGTGTACAAGACCTAAACCAACAAAAATCACTCAAAACCTTTTTTGCCTGCACAAAGCAGTGCCGTTCATTTTGCTTTATGCTATGGATCATGTGAGAGGTCAGGTAATGGAGAGGTTGGGTTTTTGGAAGAGGCTCTGCTGTAATCAGGTAAATGTTGGCTGCTTGTGGAGTAACCAACAGTTGGCTCAGCTGTGGGAACAACCAAAATTGCAGGGAAAAGCAGTAGCATGGAGCTAGTGACATAAAAGGGCTAAATGGGAGAAAGTGTTTCCAGGACTACTTTTAACTGTGTTACCTGACCACTGTCCTAGCAGCAAAAGGAACTCCATACCCAATAAGCATAAGGAACAGTTCCAAATACCAAGAATAAAATTCATTTACTTCAAGTGTCATTTATTCTATAAAATACAGATATTACTGAACCCCTGCTGAATAAATTCCATTTATAAGTGAAACTGCCTAATGGCCTTCACCAAGCTGGGATTTGTTTTTAAGCCTGTACCAGTAAATCCCAGCTGCAGTACCAGCAAAAGAACTGAGAATTCAGCAGTTGAAAATATCACTGTGGACTAGTGTGGAGAATTCAGGTAAATTAGTAGACATGGCCTGAATTACTTGCAGCACTTACGCCTAAGTTTTATTTATGTATATGTATGTGTGCCTGTGTATGTGTGCATGAGCACACTTTTAATATGATTAGAAGCCAAAGCTGCCTGTAAAAATAACCAAAACTGGTTATTTTACAAGTGTTTTCTCTCAATTTTTATTTTTACAATGTCTTGGGCCTAAAACCAGGAAGTTATACCAGTCCTAAATACTGATGTTCATGTTAACTACTATTTCCTCTACAAGACACAAGTTGAGAATCCCAGACAATTCCCATCAGTAAGCCTGTTAAACATATGTGAAAACTAAGAAGGACAGGCCAAAAAAGAAGAAATCCAGGAAAAAAAGAGAGAAGGGCCAGGACTTCACTTCAGCATCGTCAGTCACAACAGTCCACGAGAGAAAGTAAATTAAAGTACCTTGAAGGATAGAAACCCTTTCAGTGGCCCAGGAGAGGTTTTTATTGCAGGGAGAGGAGGGCGCTGGGAGCTGAGGGGTATTTAAGGCAAGAGGCCCAGCAGACTACAAGTCTTTGATCCAGTACCCACTACACAGACACCAATAAAATGATCTCACCACTTTTGCAAAAGTAGCATCATAAAGTTTGGCAATAACCATGTGGTCCTTGAACTCTTTGGAATTTGGGTGAGGCAGGAAACCCCGCATGAAGCAAACAGCCTGTACAGATGTGCATGACATGCGACAGAGCTCCAGCTGTTGGCTGTCTGAGAGCTGCACCCACAGGCACAATGGGCAATGGGGCAGCTGCTGCAGGAGGCACTGTCCATGCACTGGGACACGGCCTCAAGGTGCAGTGTGAGCAGAGAAGCAAGCTACAGGAAGCCTGGATGGCAAACCACGGGATAGGTGAAGGGAGTTCATGTTCACAATATTGGCTCATGCGTAAGGACAGGTAAGAACCCAGGTCCTGATCTCTGGAGTGCTCTGCTTGATCGTTCTGCACTGTTCCTCAAGCATAGCAGAGGCCAGCTGGGCTCAAGGGGTACCTAGCCAGGGATTTTCTGCGTTTCAAAGGGAAAGAAGTTTCCTATTTTGTAGCTGAATCACCCTCTTCAATAAACAAAACCAAACCCAGATGACTTCCTGAGCACTGAGCTGCAGGCAATTTGTACAGCAAGTCACTTAGGTATGATTTTAGAAGATGCAGTGAGTATAGAGGATGAGGAAATAAATGTCACGATTTGAGCTTCCCCATGATGTGACAAGTTTATATAAACACAAACTCAAAAGCAATGAGCTGATCTGCCATCCTGCTCCACAAAGCTTTTGTACAACTAAGTCCACAGAGCTGCCCTGATCTGAGAACACGGCACAAGTCACGGATACTGCATCGGTTATGAACTCCATTTTCCTTGCCTATGAAGATCCGTGATTTTTCTCTGTGTTTACCTTCATTGTAGATTTGCAGAACATTTTGAAAGACCTTTATAAATCTATGCAAGATTACATATTCCATTATAATTATCCCACTAAACTTGGACTGCATCTTGTCATGTGATGCAGAACCTAAAACAGACCTAGAACATTTAGAGAGAGCAAGGTAATCACCTGGGTACACATGCACCACAGTATTTACAGGAAAGTTGAGACTGGTGCGCGCTTAAGTGAATTTTTGGTGAATTCAGGGAAATAACTTACAGGTCTTGGCATACTGACTGTACTTCTATGTATAACTTTTCATTCACAGGGCAACTACAGTGTTTCTTCTATAAGTCTCTATATGTACAGAATTTTACAGCACCTCATGCACTGTCCAAAACAGATAGAAATTACAGATAAATATAGAATTTTTTTAGATTGAAATATCTGTATATTTAGAAAAATATACATTAGTAAACACAATAAACCAGGTAGAGAAGTGTACCAGTTCTAAAGTCTCACATGCAGGTACATTTCTGGATTAAGTCATGGTATCTTAGTAATGTGATAACCAACATGAGCATTTTTTGTTTTACCATCCACATACATACATATACACAGACAACTATTTGATAATTTACTTTTCTAAACTACTTAAATATTTATCTTGTGATACATACCACATATCTTTAACATTTAGCAGCATCTTCACCTCGCTCAGACATACCTATTGTAATCTTTAACAGTCAATGTAAAGTTTTCCTGTTAGTATCTGGAAAATGAATGTTTAGTACAGAATGAAATAACATGAAATGCCAGTTAACTCCCCCAAAATACTCCAAACAGCTGTTCTAGGAAATGTTTTCGCTTGCTCCAAATGAGCCTTTCATAGTGTCTTTCTCCCCTAATTGCACAATGTACATGCCCCTGTCTGACAGCTGGTGTAGCACACCCTGGCAGGTGGGGACTATCACTGCTGTGGATGGCACTGAAATGGCACCAGCATTTCAAGAACCTCCAAGAACATTCTTTTTAAAAAATAGTAACTGTTATTCTCATTCCAGTCATTCACCAGGTAGGGACAAACTAAGCAGAGTATCTGATAAAAATCTGACTTTGCCAAAACCCAAAACTACCACCAAGAAACAAACCAACCTCTCTCCCCCTCTCACCACTAAACGCACCAATGGGAACCCTCAAGATGTAACAAACAGATGGGAGGGGTGTGGTGTTTGGGTTGGGGTTGTTTTCCCCCCACAACCTGGCATTCAGACAGTCAAATCAAACCTGCAGATACTTCCACACAATCTTTGTGCCAACACAAGCAAGCCACCTTTTCTTCCTGCTTCCGAACTGTGCTGCAGAATTGCTCACTGCCATCTACACCACCTCCACCATGCAAAGCTCAGCCACGACGCTCCACTGCCTGATTTTAGGTGTGGACCTGTAGCAAACACTAAAGCTTTAATCTTTAGCAAATACGTGGCTGTTCTGGAGACTGCTAACTAGGGAGACTCTCTTGACAGTATTCTCCCTGGGAGGGAAACAGAATGAGCAGAGAAAGGCTTTCCTGACTAAATCTTGGTGTCTGTGTTTCATGTGTTTGATTCAGTAAATTTATGGAGAAAAGATGAAAGTAAGTGATGTTTGAAAAATGAAGTACTGTGGGGTGTAAACTGAAGAATCTTCTCATTCTTTTCATTGGGGAAGAGTGAACTCAGCCCACTTTTGGCATCACAAATAAGAGTATATTTCTAACTCATAGTGAAAAGGCATCTTATCTGTCCAGACAGCACACCTTATTTACAGCATATGGAGGTCTCCCGTGACACAGTACACAAACACAGTTCAGTCATGTTCAGCACAGAGTGCCAAAAGCAAACCACTGAAATAGCCAAGCAACAGCCCTGCTATCATTTGCTGCTACACACAACACTCCATCCACTTCTCACAGCAGCCTCTGAGCAACAGGATCACAGAACATGTCTCCTGGGAAAGAAAACTGTAAGTCCCATGCTGGTCCCACATTTAAGAGCTCTGCCAAACTTAAACAAAACCAGAGAAAACACATCCTGGAAAGCATAACAATAAAAAAAGCAATGGTACAAATTTTCCTTAGAGAATTTCATATTCCCTCTAAAAGACTGAAATCTCAGTATTAAGAGCCACAAAGATCTCCTGTGCTATACACAAGTTTAACTAACATTTTCCACACACACTGGGATTTCAAGTCTCCTCTGCCCCTCTTCCCCCACAACCAACTTCACACGCTGTGTAAAAACCATCTGTTGTATACGGGTGTTTTGAGGTTTTTTTAAACACGGTTTCCTCTACTGCATCGACTCTATTTTTTCTTTTCCTTGTGCACATAAAAGCCTTTTGAGAGCCCCAGGAAGCAATGCTGTTTTACAGTGTCTAAGCCTGTCTTCCTCCAGAAATAGTTCTGAGGAAGATGCCCTTTGATAGCATTCCATGTCACACTTTGGTGTTGAAAAAGAATCCAGAAGCCAGGTGCCTGTCACCAGATGGACGAGCAATTGAACAGATGACTTCAGCTTAGACACCTAACCCAGTATGTGATGGTGAATGTGACTACATACAACAGCTGACAGTGTCATAAAACATGGTCACAAAAAGAGCTCATCTGAGCAACAAGCTGTATTTTCCTTCTGTTCTCATTAAGCAGAAATTTACATCAGCTTAAGTTTTGATCAATGAACCTGAACCTAATACGAATTATATCAATGAGCCTACAGACAGGAGAATTGTCACTAAAAGGGAAATACATTGTAAACCAAAAAACTTATAAACAACATTGCTTTTAGCAGTAAGCTTCCAATTCACAAGCTATCTAGTGAAAAATGCAATTAAAAACAATGTCAGAAAAAGCACAGAAATGCCATTACACAACACTCATAAAATACAGCAGTTGATCACACAAGAATATTTAAAAGATAATTTAGAATGCAGCTAGACATCACAGGAAATGAAGCCACAGATCACTATACATACAGAACAATGTCCTAAGAAAAGAAAATGCCTTTTTTTTTTTCTTTTTTTAAAGCAATGTGTTTTCACAAGCATGAATAAATAGTCCTAAACATTAAGTGTCACCTACAAGGCTCCACATTGTCAGGTTCTCTCTCAAGCTACTTCACCATTACTCAAATTGCACTGAATTACCTTGTGTATGACTTTCTAATGTCAGTACTTGTAATGGGCTAACAGGTTGGCTCCCAAGAAAGCCTAATAAGCAACTTGCAAGGTATTGCTCTATGTTATTTTAGGAGACAGATATAAGGGAACCTACACAAAAGTTATCTAAATCAAGAGATACCAAGAACTTGTGAAACATCAGGAATGCACCAACATTAAGCTGAAAGCAGCTGGAGCAATGGACCTGTGTTTTTGTTACCGCTTTTAATATTTAAAATTCTGCTCCCACGAAATTATTATTTTTTAAAGAAGAAAAAAAACCCCAAAGAAATTAGTGTTCTTTCCTAGTAAGAGCTATAGACTTTTGATCAGTTAAACACTGACATTAACAAATTTTACAAAAATTGTTTCAAGTATCCTTTTTTTAATCACAGTGAAAATGTAAGACCAAGATGTAAATGTTGAAGTGAATGAAAGTTTCTTAGATGAAAAAGGCAAAGGTACTAAATCAAAACATAGAAAAATGCTTAAACGCATTTCCTTCATGTGATATGAATAGAAAGGTTATCTGTAAAAAGTTAGAAAAATTAAAATAAATTACATATTTAAGTACACTTTCTCTTCAACATTTTTATAAAAATTCCGAACAGTGTACTTTTGAATATACACAGAGTAAAAATGCACAGGTGCTGTAGGTTATCGTCAGTATCTACACGTCACATTTGCTGCTGTTGGCTTTATTTGTTACTTAAGCTCCCACTGGAACCCCTCAATAGACCCAGCTGATGGGGACCCACTGCGGCTCCAGCCTCAGTCTCTCGATGGCCGTCTGCAGCTTCTCGAAGGCTTTGTCCAGGTTGTCATTTACAATGGTCAGGTCAAAGTAGTGGTTGTAGGCTCGCTGGATCCGGGCACTCTCATCCACTGTTTTTTTCAGATCAGTGTCCTGTGGAAGAGATTTTTAAGGATTAGTGAATCTAAATCTTACTGAAGATTTAAAGATAAGACTTGGCAAATCCTTATAGATGCGGAAGAAGATCCCTTCAGTACGTACTGCAACTAACTGTTTAAAGCTAGATACTTTAAATATAGATGAATATATTTTAAAAATAAGGAAAGTTTTCATTTATAGTAAATTCACACAGAAATTTAGCTAAAATACATTGAAAGGGCTGAAAAAGTTCTGAGCTGTGACAATAATGTTAAATATGGCAAGCAAATGTTTGCCAATCTTGCAATTTTGAAGAGAATCAATAAGAGCAGGTGAATTGGGGCTGGTGTGCACAATGGGCAGTCAATCACTTTGTATGGGCAACTGATGATCCAACCAGAATAAAATGAATGCTTTAGGAATAACTGAGTGAATCAGTTTTGTAAATATATTTGTGCCCCTTTTATTTCCACAGAAGGCACCAAAAATCCAAGATTCTAAATTAGTATGAAATGAAAGACAATTTCTAGCAGAATAAAGCTCTAGAATACCTTATGGCTCTTAGAGACAACATTTCAGCCTTGCTCACCTGACACCAGTCCCTCATTTGTAAACTACTGCTGCATTATTGTAGTCCTGACATCAGCTGAAAAATATGCAGGAAATTTATATTCCTACATTATGAAGCCTTTATAAAGTGCCTCTGAGCACATTTTTGTGTTTTGCTAGTCCTACATTCTTTTAAAATTCCTCTCCATTTTTGCACAACAGCAATTTTTTTTTGTAAGCAGTTATGAGATTTGTCCCCCTTTACAGTATTTATTTCAATATTTTCAAGTCCTGATACAGCTGTCAATATAAATGCCAAAATGAAAAACTAGGTTTGTCAATGGATTTTCTTCACAGTGAATGAAGGAGACAAGTGAATGTATGGCCACAAGAGCCAGAATTGTTGTAATGGAATGGGTTAGGATGCTAGAAATAATACAGCCAGGCCCACTAACAAGCAGACCATAATACTTTAAATGACATTTGTTTTTCATTTGTTCAGGAAGCACAAGAATATGAAATAGCAAATCATACTCTATATACATGTGCACGGATGCGATTCAGAATCCGTAAAGACACACAAATGCATATTTGAAATTTAACGATGCTCTTTATTATTCATAAGCAGCAATACAGAGGCAAGGATGTCCCTTAGGGAATCAAATATTAGGAAGTGCAGGAAATTATTTTTATACTTGTCTGGACAGTTTTAACCTTGTGTTCTACTATATGCACCACAAAATTCAGGGTTCATTTGGGGCAGGAGAGAGGAATGGCTGAGCATCCACAGATATACTAGAATGCATAATAACCAGAACCCATGACTAAAAATCACATACTCATTTAGTGGAAATACTAACACCTCCCCCGCCCCCCATTTTATAGCCTTGAATGCCCTGTCAGCATTTATTCAAGATATTCCTACTAAGCTGCAGCACTATCGTTATGAGCCATCAGCAAAACACGGCTTTTCCCCGTTGGGGAAGTTGCACTGCTCAATCTGGCTTTTTTTGCTCTGCTCCTGCAGCTGGGAAAGTTCATGCCCACACAGAATATTTATAATTTGCTGCATTGGAGGAAACATGTCTCACTTCCCTCTACTACACACTGTGTCTCAGAAAAGGAGGGAAGATCTAATGAACAAAACATGCCACTTCACTTTGTAAGACAAATCCAAGGAACTTCAGGGCAAGCTGTTCAACACTTCCTATTCTGGCAGCTCTCAGCCATTCTCAGTGCAGTATGTGCTGCTGCAGCAGTGAAAACAAGGACTACCTGCATTCTTAGTTGGTTTTGGGTTTTCGTCTGCAGTTTTTTTGGTCGGTTTGTTGGTTAGTGGGGTTTTTGCTTTCTTTTTTGGACACAAGCTGCAATATCTTTCCCAAGCATTACATGTTCCATTTTTAAAGCACACATGTATTACAAGACAAACTGGAACAAAAATTTGGGTGGGGAGGGAGATGGGAAAGTCAAGGGAAGACATCTGCATAAAAGAACAATTTCCACCATGAAATATCTACCATTTGCTGCAAATAATCAAAGGTGACACTTCCCAAAGTACACATTACAAGCAATTTTTGTAATCAACATTTCTCTGTACGGGTCTATTTTTAAGAAAGAAGCAATCTTCCTTATACATAGTATTTGATTAACTTCTGCTAGGTAATCAGCAAAAGTCTTGCCTAACTTTTCTTAGAGGCATTAATTTCAGAACAAAACCCAACTAAAATGAAAGGTAAGGAATTTTAAAAAAATCTGAGAACATCTTGTTCAAAGCAAACTAAATAAGAAATGATCTGCTTACAGTGAGAAGTTTGGTTGTAATTCCAGCATCTACCACAGCCTTGTGCATAGCTCGCAAAGTCTCCAACTCTGGAGCAGCAATAAACACCACATAGGGCATGAATTCTGAAGTCCTCAGTATTTTCAGGGCCTAGAAGCAGAGAAAAAGAAAAAAAAAACCAGCAAAGTTTGAGAATGACTCACCAAATCTGCCCGTTACTTAACGGACACCACAAAAATCATCTGTTACAGGAACAGGAATGGGCAGGAACACATAAGTGAAGATTCTTATTTCTACTTTAGAAATTCCTACACTGCCTTTTGAAATGCTCAGCATCATTCTTTCCTTGGCTAAAAAGATTATTTAGTACTCTGCAAGGCTCCTCCTTCATGCAGAATTTAAGCTGGTTTTTTTCCATCTTTCTAACTCATTCCAAGTACGTGCCACAAACACAAGAATCCAGTTGGTAACTGCAACCTTGAAACCAGATAAAAAGCCTTCAAATTTGAAGGCACATCTCTTCACCTCTTCAACATTATACTCCCACACTTGCAGTGTAACATTATAAATCATATACCTGTGGGTTTACGTCCAAGATGCAGGTCCTTCCTGTCTGGACAACTTCAAGGATGGAATCAATTTTGGTGCCATAAAGATTTCCTTCATATTCTCCATGCTCTAAGTATCTCCCAGCTTTAATATCTGTCTCCATTTCGCCTCGTGACACAAATCTGTATGCTTGCCCATCTTTTTCATCATCCCTTGGCTTTCGTGAAGTAACTAAACAAAAAATTTAAAATATAAATAGAATGTTTTCTTTCTACATTTGGAATATAAATATGAGACTGGACTGCCTATTAAGTTAGGGAGACTATAATACACATTATTACACAATTTTAATTGCTCCATGTACAGGCTTATTCATTATTCTAGATAAATTTTAAAACTGAGCACAGCCCCTCCTCTTCCCTTTATTTATATTCCTGCCATATTTATTTATATTCCATATTTATTTATATGGAATATATAAATATTCCATATTTATAATATGTTGCTTACCCACCCATTTGCCTATTTCCTTTGTCTTACTTCTTCACACCATATACAATACTCATGCATGTCATCTTTTTAATTTTTCACGTAATAAAATATTTATTGAAGTGACTTGGAAATCAAATGGAAATTTAACTCTCAAATGCCAAATGTACTTCTGAAAATAGCTGAGTACAACAAGATCTGCCCCATCCCACCCCCAAAACCTCTGCTCTCTGTATTTGCCCTGTTATTCAGGGTAAAATTACCTGAGCTAGCTATAAAGAAAGTTAGCTTAAATTATCAGAAGCAGCCCAGCCACCATAGCAGAATCTTAGTGGAGGCCAGCTAATGCTGCTTTCCAGGACAACTTCCCTTTTAAAGCAAGGCAAATTCCCTGTAGAAAGATTAAAGCCAGTATTTAAGTAAATCATTATCAGCTGTCTTGGGTATTGGCTACACTGTGCAGTACAGACATTACTTAAGCAAGAAAGTAAAATTAAATTTTTAAAAAGTAAAATAAAATACCATATTATTATTGGCTTTGCTGTCCTATCACCATATTAACTACCTGCTACTTAGATTTAATTAGATTTGAACTCTAGAACATATTAAACCTAACAGTCAATGCATTCCTTTGGTAGTACTTGTATCATCACTTGGTGCAACTTGTGATACAAGTGGAAAGCAATCTTCCCCTTCCAGTAATTCCTATCCACTTCAATATTATAGAAAACACAAGTTCCAGGAAAAATGATCATCTGAAGCGGTTAAGAATAAATCTATTACTAGAGCATCTACTTTTAGTCAAGATTCTACGGAAAGACTAAAACTATAGTGGTTAATATAATACATTAAAAAAAAATCGTATTATCAGTATGCAATGAATTTTGGAGAGTGAACTTTAACATTTTACAGCTAGGAGATGATTTAACAGTTCAGTTATCCACACTGAAGAAAAACCACAGCACCACAGCAATGTGCTGGATTAGAACTCAACACCAAGAACACGCTTCTCCCCATAGCACAATGGATCTATTTCACCCATTTCCTACCTCCTAAAACACATCCTACACAAATTTGTTTGTGAACAACCTGGAGAATTTTCTTCTAATCAAAGACACTGAGATCAACTAACTTTACTGATTATCCCACTTAAAACCTAAAGTAGAGAAGAGATTCTATATACAATAAACTGGGTAATACATGTGCATGATTAGATTATCAGATTGGGAAGTTTACTTTTATGCCTTTAAAGAATGTTCAAGAACTTCAAGTTAAAAGCATTCTAACACTGTGTTGCATTATTTATATATATTCAAGCATCTATATAGCATTTTAGAGAAATAAGTAATTCTGAAGGCTTTTTTGAAATAGAGTAAGAATTTCAGAAGAAATAAAAAGTCTCTTTCTATTTTGCCAGTATAAAATAATGAAATTCCCAGAGAAGATTTCTTTAAAAAAGTAACACTGAGAAGTCAACCTTGTTATCAGGTCCACAAACCAGTTCTAAATGCCCTGGCCAGTTTTGATGCTAGAAATTCAGCAAATGAGAGAGGCTGGTTCTCTCATCTTGCACAATTCATCTTTCAGACCTGTCCTTCCTCCCACTATTATCAGATCTATTTCTTGCCCACTAGAAACAGAAGGGAACAGACTGTTTTTGAAATTCTGAGAAGCACATGGCAGGAGAATAATAATGTAGCTAGAGTGGGCTTCTCTGGTCAGCAGTCAGACAGCAGGGAGCAGTTAAAAAAACAAAGGTGAATGAGCAAAGTATCTGAAAGAAAGGCAAGAAAACATACTTCAGGTAAAGGAAGCTTTTTTTGGCTGTTTATAGGGGGAAATATGAAAGACCATGTGCTTACGGCTAGATATATTAAAATATCAGATAGTTATACAAATTTTGGAGATCACAAACACTTACTTCAGTGTTATTGGAAGTTTGTTGCTTTTCCCTACATTTTTAATACTAAAGCAACAATTTATAATTCCTAGTCCACAGGTGGAAAACTAAAAGGCAAACCTGAGAAACTCCACTGGCTGTTCATTACAGAAGGCTACTGGGAACTTATGGAATCCCCTCAGTAATAATGGATGGTGACTGACACTGAAGAAACCCACAGACTGAAATATTGCACAGACAAAAACTCATTTTCTGCAGCATCATTTAAGTGCTAGTTACAAATATTTTTTGGTCATATGTTAGTTCAGTTGTCTGAAAACAGGAAGAGCCTTTTGTTTACCCACTCTATATAATTTTTACGCTCTGACAAAATCACTCCTACACTAAATCACTAGGATAAACATCAGGTATTTTCCAGTTAATCAGACTCAAAGTATGATATTACAGCAGGAATGCTGACAACTTACATGGCACTGTAGTTCCAAATCTAGTAGGATTCAGTACAATAAACCTGTTCTTCAAACTCCTTCGCCCCACTCCTTGGGCCCCAATCAAGACCAGTGTTTTCCTCTGAAAAGGAGGCATTTTGGCTACTTCCTCATATATCTGGATTTCATGGCGATCAAATTCTACATTGAGAAATGTACAAAAAACTTTAATACACATTCAGTGCTGTAAGAAAAAAAATTAAGTAGTCCTGCTATTTCTCAACAAATCCCATGTGAATATAAAGAGTAGTCAGAGGGCAGTAAGTCTGGTACAAGACTTCTTGCTTTGAATTAGTTTGGGAATAAAATAGTTATCCCTCCATTACAGCATAAGGTCAGGTTCTCACTTTTGAGAACTAAGGAGAAAGTCTGTGTTTGATCAGAAGGGGAAAACTGTGACTAACAATTAGTGAGCTTTCACAGAATCGTGGGATGGTTGAGGTTGGAAGGTACCTCTGGAAGGCATCTGGTCCACCCCAATGCCCAGGACCACATCCAGACACTTGTTGGTATCTCCAAGGAGGACAACTCCACAGCCTCTCTGGACAACCCGTACCAGTGCTCAGTTGAAAAGGTGTTTTCCAATGTTCAGACAGAGCCTGCTGTGTTGCCTGTTGGCTCTTGCCCTGTCACTGGGCTACTCTGCAAAGAGCCCACCCAGCTCCAAACTCTTTGCACCCTCCCTGCAGGTATTTGTACACATTGATGAGCCCTGCCCTGAGCCTCCTCTTCTCCAGACTGAACATTGCCATCTGTCTCAGCTTTTTCTCATGGGTGAGATGCTCCAGTCCCTGTAACACCTCTGTATGTCCACATTTCTCTTGCACCAGGGAGGTGCCCAGTACACTTAGATGTGGCCTCACCAATGCTGAACAGAAGGGAAAAATCACATCCCCTCAGCCCACTGGCAACAAACATTTCACTTTTCTTAACACCCAGTTTTTATCTGATTTCCACCCACCAAATGATGTACTCAGCACAACCACGTCTGCACTGGTCACTGTTGCTCTTAAATGATAAAAACTATCTGATCTATCAAACTTATAATCAAATATTTTACTGCAAATCTTTAGCTCTGGATACACTAGACTCTGAAAGTTTTGAAACCTAAAGAACTTTGACTTTCATGTAATATTAAGAGATACCTGCATTTCTTGTAGTGAGATACATCATCTTTTTCTTTTTTTTGCTGCTTATTGTTCCACAGAAAGGCCCTAAAAATAAAAAAAACTATATGAACTCACAATTTCTGTTAAATTCCAAAGCTTATTTACATGAATATATGAAATTTTAGATTAATTAAATTTATAAGGACTATTCTAGAATTGTATATATCCTAGGGCAAGAGATTACATCTATTTACATACTCATCAAATAGTACTGAAAGAACTGAACACAGAGAAAAGACCTATTTTTCTAGAAAGCTTTGGAGAAGGCAGCTGAAAAATTCATGTTTAGCTTATTAACTTTCATTTCATACTATAAAAAAAAAAAATTTAAAAAAGTGCACACTGCCTGTCCCACCTCATTCAGCTTTTCATCAGCAGGTGGCAAAAATGATTCATTTATCATTGAATACTGAACAGAGACTTCACCCTTTGTCCTTCAGCCAAAGCCAAAATACAATATTCAGCATTTCACAATAATCTGTGTAATCTCATGCAGCAGTTTTTCTATTATTTATGAAGGCAGGAAAAGCAAAACAAATGGAGTCAGAGCAAAATCTACTCCTGAAATTCACTAAGTCTCACCTGAGTTGTCCCAGTCTCTCCTAACAAAAGCCTTTCTCTTCTCTTCCAGGAACTGGCTAGGAATTAGACCTGCACTTCCTCCTTCTTTGACATGACTAGCCTGGGAAAAAAAAGCAATACAAATGATTATGATGAACTTGTGAGAAGCGTTCTTCTCATCAACATGGTGTTGACTGACTTCCTCACTGCCAGTTTCTCAGTGGTCAGTGTTGATACATTTACTACTGAGACTTGGAAATTCAAAGTCAGATGTAAATATTAAAATTCTCCTTTACAGTAATAGTGTCTTGCCACTGAGTATGATACCATCAAGTATTAAAATTCAGAAAACTTAAGTAAAATAGATGCAAGTTTCATTACTGGTTGCCATTACATTGGTAAGGTCCTATAGCCATAAAACTTTGGCATAAAATTCCGAAGTGGAATTCTCTGGCTCCAGACACTGAAGTCTCAGGTGACAAAACTCAAGGTTTTCTAGTATACAGTACACTTATTTTATATTCTTGAGCTGCTCCAAACAGGTTCCAGTGCAGCTTATTAACTGTCATTTCCCAGTGAATGCTGTTAACACATCCTAATCATGCCTTCAAGCTTTTTGCACTAAGCAACTACAGATTTAGAATCTTAGTAACTTAAGTATTCCTAGTAATGAAAATTTGGCTAAAATTCTCTATAAAATAATTTCATGACAAGCTCAATTCTCAGCAAGCTTAACATATACAAACACAGTTATGAAGTGTTTAATTCTCCATAAATCTTTTGCTTGCAGTAAAGCCTTCTTTTGCTAACAGGAGATATTTGCTTTTCAACTTGTATGCTTTTATCTATGACTAACTGATTTTTTACAGTATGAAGTTTTCATTAACAGTCTAGGATTTCTAGAAAGCATGAGGAAAAACTAAACTTTTTTTTTCCTGGGGCATGATCTGCATAGCAATACACTATACTGATTTACACATTTCAATTTTGCCAGCTTGAGTGTTGAAGATTTATTTCTCCTGGACTCCCACAAGTTACAACTGGAGAGTCTGAATAGCAATACAGAAGTCAGCATGGGAGCTAAACATCAAACTCCTCTGGAGTTCTGGAGTGTCTGCTTCTGAAACTAATTAAGTTGGCAGCAATAAATTTTCAGCCTTCCCTCACACTTTTTATTGTCGTTCCTTCTGTTATTACTGTCACTGACAAGCACCAAAATTCAGCAGCTGTTGATGTATATTGGAATTTTTGTTGCTTTTAAAGATGTCATCTATCTTGTTCTCAGGTAGTGTCTGGCTCTCTTCTGCTTGCTACCTTGCAAAGGGTGAGCAATGTAGGGGTAGAAAGGGAAATTAATAATGCTAAACTCTTTGCCGGTTTTGAGGACCTCGGTTGAGAAAATTGTCTTAAAGGTTCATTTGTCCCATTTTCAAAGGCACTGATAATGTTTAATTCTGTGTATAGTGTCTTGGAAAAAATAAACATAGCATAAGCACTGGATTACATTTCTACTGAAGGACTGAATGTAGAAATACCACCTTAAACCAGGATGAATTGTTAATATTTGAAATAGTGTGAAACACTGTGACTGTGAGCATGCATGATACAGCTCACAGACACTGACCACCACTGTACATGCAGTCTCTCCAAAGAGCTATTCTACTCAAATCCACAAGGGTAATTTCCCTCTCCTCAACTCTGAGCACTCAGAAGGGGTCCACTTCCACAGCTGCTGTCAGGGAAGGCCTACCGCAATTATAGTCAACCTAAGACTTTTTTGCTAGAAATTGTCCACCTCAAACTGATTTGGGAATGTCCAGGCTTATGATATAAGAACAAAGACAAATAAACAGCATGAACAGTAAAATGAGCATTACATATACAACTTAAAACATTTCATTTCCTTTAGTGTTTCAACTTCGTATCTTTATATTAGCTTGAAATTGGATTGCAGTGTAAGTATTTTTTTCATGTATCTACTGTTAAATGGAAGTAGATCATAATTTAAAGAGTTTATTATTAAGGCAACTACTGATGCTTTTCAGTTATTATTTCACTTATTTTAATCTTTTTACCAACCTGCCACCAATTCGGATCTTCCCGGTTTACAATCTGAAGAATTTCTCCTTTAGAAAATTTCAAACCTGCTTCTTTGCATGGGATGAGGTTGTCATTATATGGATTATAATCAAAATGACACTTCACAAAAACCTGAAATGTGTAAAAATTAACAAAGCTTAAGCATTATAACATACTTTCTGACTAATCTATCTTTCAAACTGAAGTAATGTCTTTACTCACAGCATAAAAAGCTTGACATGATCCAAGCTGCATTTGGCACGTAAAATACGATCTAGGGGGAAAAAGTTATACACCAACTGGGACAGAATAATTAATTAGCAGTGCAAACCTGGGCTGAAGTAGCTTCATGATAAAAATAAAAAAATCTGTTCCTTTTGGACAGTGCATTACAAAACACTCATTTTTGCACTTCAGCCTATACAACTCAGTTAGAATTCTGACTTTTAATTACTTAAAAACACAAAAAATGCTTGGAATGTGAGCACTGTATATAAGGCTTGTGGAATCTTAAGAACTATTTCTGACATAAACTCAATGTTTTAAAAGTAACAGGATATGCAACTGCTTAAGACTCAAATTTGATGCAGGGGAAGAAACAGTAGGTTGCATGACTGAACCAAAAACATCTTTGACTCTCTTTGTACCAGGCTGGGGAGCAGCAGAAGCACTGCACCTGTCTCAATAGAGCACATTCCCTCAGTCCCTACTCAGTGGAAGCACAGCCTGTTGAAGTCACAGGCTTTAAGACCCACTACCTGAAGGGGCATCTTAGACCGTGTTTCAAAGGCACCGATTTAGCTCAAAAAGTTACTTCTGCCATGGAGAAACTGACGGCCTACAGCAACAACAAAAGGATAAGGAATAGCCACCATCCAAGTTCCCACTGAAGTCAGTGAGTTCAAGCTCATCTGTTGAATTCAGGATGTTTCTGAATTCTGTGAAACAGATTATTTGGACACCAACCACGGTTCATAAACATGCACAGTTCATTGCATGGAGTGTGATTGTTGTCAGGTCATCAGCGGTCACTTGAGGTCAAAGAAATGGGCTTTATATGTAGCATACAAATGCTTAATAATTTTAGACACTAATTTGAGTTTTTTAGGCAGGCATATTAGGTTAATAAACCCATTTCTAAAATGTAATTAAAGGCAAATACAGGTATCTACATTTTAGTTTTCATCCTAGCATTATATTCACAAAATAATCAAAATATGTCTAATCCAGAATCTTGAAGCATCTTACACAATAAAGTACTAAGCAGAAGTTCTTTTCACAGAGTGATCAGAAATGTGCTACTGACCTGTTGAGGAATGACAGTGTCTCTGTAGCTGGGGAGAATCTTCAAAGTGACACTTCCACTGATGTTTTTCAGCAATTCTTGCAATTCTTTTGGATTGTTTCCAACCTCATGGCCGTTGACCTCTTTAATAATGTCACCTACATGCAGAAGACCTTGCCGATCTATCATTCCTCCATGAAGAATTCGGGCTATTACCAGATCGTTGTTCTCAACTCTGAAGGTGACACCCTGAAAGAGGTACATGACACCCACAGTTTACCACCGTTTGAATTTCAGTTTCATTTTACCATTATCTCAAGCACCAATACACAGCTGTGGGATATTCCACCTCCTCCTGTGAAAACAGACAGTTACAGCTACTACAGTGCAAGAGCTCCCAATACAGAGAAGCATCAGGTGACACAGAAGAGCTTTCAAACAAGGTTTTCACACGACTAAAAAATGACTATGTTGTTCCTGATTGCATGCAATCCTGTCATCTCGTATTAGGCCCAAACAGATGTTGTGTTAGTCAGTTATGCTAGCAGTCATTCAGCCCAGTGACTGCCTATTCACTATCCCATTACTTCTTGGAGAGAATGGGATATTTCAACCTCTCAGTATTGAGCTTATCACCCATTAAATTAGACAACATAATGGAAATAATTAAAACACAAGGCAAGAAATCAGGCACATGCAAACGCTTTCACTAGCACTTTATATTAAAGACATGTTCGTCCCCAATTACTTACCAGTGGTTCTCCTGCTCTTTTGTGAATTCCAAGGATACGAATAGCATCTACCGGAACAACCTGGTTGTTCACTGAAGAATTATTGACTTCTGGGCTAGAAGGAGGGGAATCGTAACATTTTGAAGCCACAATATCATGTGCTTCCAAGAGTGACTGCAAAGGAGCAGAAAAAGTCTTTTTTAAAATCATGAAATAACCATTTGTGAAAGTATTTAGTGCTGAATAAACACTGAATCTGTCCTTTTGGGACCACATCATAATACTCTTACTTGACATGAAATAAAGCAAAAATGGACACACAAGTGCTCACATGAACTGATAAGCATATTGCCTTGGCAAATAGGCTATCTTGTAAATAAAAATGCTGCTTCTTAAGGAAATATAGGAGAAATGTAATTAAACTGGGGAGGAATGTGTGATGTTACAGGGGAAGAAGACAGAAAATGGAGTACCTAAAATAGTCTTTCACCTAATGAGACAGTATCTGAGTAAATGGTTACAGTAAACGAACAATCTGCCGCAAAAAAAATGAAGGTAACTCATTGTTAGATACTTGTGTTTAATACAATAAAATTTTCCTCCACAGTAATTTGGATAATGACAGGTATGCAAGGATTTCTAGCCATCTGCAGAATGAGTGCTTCCTGCTTGCATAAAGCCAAGGCAGAATTCTAGCACCAAATGAATCCAAGCTGACAGAATTTACTTTCTGGAAGACAAGAGCTCAGACCTTAGAGTTAATGGTGTTTTCACCAGTGCAGATACATAAATACAAGGTAGAAGAAGGAGATCCAAATGAATATAATCCTGTTTGGAAGACAATGCAATTTAGGCATGATTTTCTCATAAAAGATATCTTAAGATTAAGAAAAATCTGTAAGACAATACGTACAAGTAAACCAAGAGCAAACTTGTGCATTAAAACAGTGGAGACTTTCTGCCACCTTCTAATGTAAGGTGTCCCTGCCCGTGGTGGGGGATCTGAAACAAGGTGATCGTTAAGGTCCCTTCCAACCCAAACAATTCTGTGATTCTATGAGAGGAAAAGGGACACCCTATAGCCATCATACACAGGAGTCCAAGATAAATTATCCTACAGCACAGGGAGTCACACTGTCAGATACAGAGAGAGGAGAAGCAGCAAGCAGAGGAGATGCCTACTGGGCCTCCAACTACACAGCTTTGTTTCAAACCGTGGCTGGTCTGATATGGCCTTAGGCCAGATTGCTGACTGGTGTCATGGAAGTAGCTAAAAAGAGAAGACACCATGGGGACTGTCACTGATACTGACATGCACACGCCTGAAGAAGACAGCAAACTACCAGAAAGCAGAGCAGGCGAGCAGGTAACAGGAATGATCTGCTGTGCAGTCTGCTCCATCCTTCTGTAAGCCACCTCTAAGCCAAAGGCTGTGCAACCACATTAGGTTAGTGCTAAGCTAAGCATTCAAGCCCTCAGTGTCACACACCTGAACAGTCATTTTAATCTGCCCATTACACGATGAACCTGCTGATACTTCAACTTGAGGTCAGAATGAAGTATTAATTCACCGATTTTGCCCCTTCCATTAAGACTAAAGACAGCTGCTTATTGTGGCTGCTCTGATACTGTGGACACAAACCAAATCAAATTAAATAGGAAAAACAATCATTTATTTAAATCAAGCAGCTGTCAGATGGTAGCAATTTCTAATTCTTCACTATCCAACACACAACCAATCCAGAAACCAGGACAATAGATCCCTCTGCCAATGTTTGCAAGCAACATATTTTTGGTTCTTTCTACATTTCCAAAATGAAACTAATTTGCATCAGCTACACATTTTAACAAATTAGCACTCATAAAACCAGGTAGATACAATGGTATGAAACTTCCAGTTTTCCTCCGGTCACACACTAGAACAAATTGTCCCTGAAGTTTCTGACTACAATCCACTATACTTCTCATGGAGCCTCACACAGCTGCCTGTACATCTCAGCAATGCAATTTATAGATTATAATATGATCCATAGTCAAAAAAGCCTACTAAGATAACAGTCTGTGTCATCCTTTTCAAATTAACATAGTCTGTAAAATTCTTCAGTTCTTAAAGCTGATCCCATTCCACATTCTGATCCTTTTTAACCACTCTGTTTCATGGATAAGCATGAATTCATACAACTGCTACTTAACCATCTCTCAACCACAGGACCTTTTTCCTGCTATTTACACAACGCCTGAGCCACAGAAGGACTATGAGGAACTGTACACGGCTGCCCACAACTATAAAGTGGTTTCTTTAAGAAAAGTAGTTCATTGGTTTCCTTAAGGCATAGTTAACTTATTACTGTTCCACACCTAACTCTCACTTCTGAAACTCAAGAATCTGTGCCAGTTTTATGAGCCTGTTTCCCGCCAGCCAGGCCATGACCTACAGTCCTGAAGAACACTTAAGCACAGGCACCTGGCAACGGGGGCCATGTGTCTGTACCACTGCCGGACTACTTGCCAACATTTTATGTCACTAAGTTACTTTCTTATTTCGGGAACATGGCTGAGTGAGCTGAGAAATACAGTTGCATGAACTTCTCTTGTTTCTTTCTTGTGATATCGGAAAAAGTGATATCCTGTGCTCCTGCAACTCCAGAGCTAGCTCCACTGGAATCTGACCTTTACATACTGGTGCTGGAACATTTACAAAACCGCTGCCAAAGACTGCAAAACAACATGGACTGATCAACAACCATAAAATGGTTCAAAGTTTCCTCCATACAAAATTTCCTCCTGTAACTTCCTCCAGTCAGGATCAGCTGACTATCCAAGACTGGATAGCTGTAGAAAAGTTCTCATGAAAAAATGGCAATATTGACAAAATAAGGCATTTTGAAGAACTCCTACAAAGCACAAGAGGTAACACACAATGGATACACAGTCCTGTGACAGAAAGTATGATCTCTTTATGTAAGATACTGTCAAAAAACAATCCATAAACTTAGGAGATATTGACCTCTTCACAGTAGTTTTCTGTGGCTGCATAAACTTGACAGGTAAAAAAATAATTAAAAACTTAATTAAAAATTCAGTAAACAGAGAAACATTAAACATTCAAGGCTCTCTACAGTGCTGAAGCCACATTCAAACTCAACATTTGTTTTTCCTAAAAGACTTCTCAGCACAATCTGTACATGTTATGAAGCACTGCCCTAAATAATATAATAGCTATTTCCCCAATTCTGAACCAAAAGAACAATCAAATTACTAACTGGGGGCTGTGGTGGGAGGGAACACACAAGAGCAGAATGACTCTATAGTCTTGAATTCAGGACTCCTTTCCTTACACTTTAGGCCTAGAAGTATTTAAAATATTTCCTTTCCTCTTTTATGCACTAAATGTGTGCTAGTCTTCCCTGATAACATTGTTTAAATATTAGAACTTAATAAATGGACTACAGGCCCCTAATGTTCATGTGAAAAGAACACATTTTAAAGGCTCTTCTGGAAAAGTGAGGAAATCATTTATGACCTCAGAAAAATCAGGAGGGCTGGTAAGAACACAGGAATATGTGGGTAAAATAACTCTATCTATTAATATCTTGTCTAGAAAGGAACTTAAGATCACTTTTTCTAAATGAAACCTTTTAGAGGTATGATTAGCCCTTACAAACCTAACTATTAGAAGACAATACTGGCTACTTTTCAGATTAAGTATTTTATTGCCAGCAGAATCTATTTAGGATGAGTGGTTTGGCTAATTCTTGATAAGGTGAAAGTAACAGAGCAAGCTCTTCCATTGAAGAAGCAGCAGAAGCGATTCTTCTGCATGTTTAACCACTCCAACAGTGTGAAAATTTTTAACTGCTTCTTCTTCCCTCAAGGCAACCTCTCTCACCACTCCTGTGTTCTGCTCTCCAGCTACTGTCTGGTAAGATTTGCTACAGCCTTTTCCATGCACTGCTTGTGCCAGCTGGCTCTCCAACACGTACTGACCTACTGGCCAGCTATCAATACTGTGAAACTCATTAGAGCTTTCACACTTTGACCTCTGAAAAGTTCAGTTAAAACTAAAAAGGGTAAAAAAAGGGAATGATTTTGTTGCTTGCTTCCACAGGGGTAATGGAAGTACAAAATTAAGGGCCGAAAAAGGGCTGAAAATTCTCCCTAATTTTAGGCTTCAGAATTGAATCACAACAGACACACTTCAACGAAGTAAGTAGATGGGTGCTTTTGCCTGTATGCAGCAGCCAAAACTACTCATTGTTTCTGTAAATGAGACTGAATGCCTCCAACAGGCACTTAGAAAATAAATGTTAAAAATACCAGTTAAAGCTTCTTCAGACTTTTTTTTTTAAATTAATTCCAATTCTGACAGAGTGATGAATAGGCTCATTCTCCAGGGTAGTATTTAACTATCTTAACCATCTCTTTTCTCTTCCTTTCACACTATTTTGTCCTTTTGTGCAATCCAGGTTTTGCAGCAAAGTTGCACTGTATTTTTCTTACACGCCCAGGACTCACCCAACACTATAGGGAAAGTAGCAGCATGCAATAATCATGACATGAATTTTTAAACTGGGTTCCAAGGAAGAGTCAACAAACTGCAAAACAGTTAAGTGTGATGCTGATACTAAACAAATTAGAAGTTTCCACAAAACCCAGAATGACTGGACAAAACATATCATGGGAAAGCATCGACATGCTTTAAAAAAAGAAGTCATGTTTCTCAAATCTAGTCAGATTCCTTGGAAGAGTCACCAAGCATGGCAACAAGGCAGTTAGAGTTGTTAATATAGATCAATTTCCATAAGGCCTTTGGTAGAAGTCTTTTAAAGAAACAAAACTACAACAGGATAAGCAGTAAGGCTTTCAAGTGGAAGAAAATATTCGTTAAAAGACAGAAAATTGGTGCCAGGAATATAGTATTATTAGTTTACAGAATTCATGTCATCAGGTGATTTCCACAGGCATCTGGGCTCAGTTCTACACCTGTCAATACTGACATGTCAGATAAATGACCTAGGAAATAGGGATGAGAAGTGAAATGACAGGGTTTGCTGATGCTGATGAACTATTCAAAGACTAAAACAACTGACTGTAACCTTCAGAGGCACCTCATGAGCAACAGACTGAGAACAAGGCAAATGAAATTCAACACAGACTGCAAGGGAAAACACAATCCTAGTTTAATACACTAACCGACAGACTCAGAAATGCTATCTCAGAAATGTAAATAATACAAAACCAAGCCAAGCCTAACAAACAATCCACCTCTACACTCCCTAAGCCTAGAGGTACCTCTTCTTTACTGAAAGGGTGGTCAAACACTGGAATAGGCTCCTAAAGAGGTGGTTGATGCCCTGTGTTTGTCAGTGTTTAACAGGCATTTGGACACCATCCTTAATAATAGGCTCTAATTTTCAGTCAGCTCTGAAGTGGTCAGGCAGTTGGAGTGGGTGATCCCTGTAGGTCCCTTCTAACTGAGCTGTTCTGTTCTATTCTGTTCACCAGCTGTTAAATAGGCAAACCAAATGCTAGTAACTTTCAGGCCATAAGTAGAAAATGCAATGGAAATTAAGACACCACTTCATAAATCCAAGCTACATACAGCTTTGCTTCCCTTCATTTTATTTACTTGACACAGACAGACACAATGAGGTCTCTCAAACCACAAGTAACATGGAAAAGCTGATTAAGAAAAACTGTTCACTTTCTTCCTACATAAGAAGACATGGGTATTAAGTGAAATTGACAGGAGACAGTCTCAAAACCAAAAGAGCACAGTCTCCACTCAGATGGGGGATGCTGTGAATGACAGATTTTCATATGGGTTCAAAAAACAACTGAATAAGCTCATGGAAGAGAACCACAGGTGGATGATATTACTTCTCACTCAGAAGTCTGAGCAACAAATCACTGAATCTTCACAACATGTTTTGGAAGGTAGCTTGTTCTAGCCTTACAGCCTTCCCTAGATGCCTACTGCTGGGACAAGGAAGGAAAACAGAAGAGATGTTTGCTAAATTTACCTTTAACATGCAATTAGGAAGGACTAACAAAAATTCAGAGCAAAACTGTAAAGTTAAGGTAGCATATATGCAGTTTCATCTCTGCTCCTTATATATCAAGTAACAAAAAAGGTACAAGAAATAGCATAAATACTGACATTCTAGTTCACCATCTATTTTGGAACTTTAAAATTACATGTTTAAGTTGCTTAAGCCTGAACTAATGAAGTATCTGACACCAGCATCACGTTCTGCCTCTCTGTAGATCTGACCACTGAACAGGAATAAATGCTGGGTTTGCCTTAGTATTGGCTATTCACCCAAAATAAAATTCTTATTTGATCTCAGCCTCCTACAGGCCATTTCCAGTTTCCGCCCCAAAGATCCTTTGCCTAAGCTTCTGTCTGGCCTTTGCCATCTCCCTCCAGAGATCATTGCTACCATGCCTTTCAAAGTGCAGCACTTCAATTGTTATGCCCTTTTCAGCTTTTGATTCATCTTCCTCTTTGACTTTCAGTTTTATTTTCTCTATCTAACACAATGGATCATTGTCAGGCCTGTCACTGCACCAGCTGGCCCTCAGTTCTAATCCTTTTGCATTTTAACTACCAATTCCTCCAAACTCATCCAGTCCTTTTCAAGTCCCAACACCTTCTACAGGATCAAAGGCTGATTTGCAGGTTTATGCAGCGTTAAGTCTCTGAATCATAGTTTCTGAGCACTTAGCTATGATGCCCTTCTGGAGAAGTAAGAGCACAAGGGAGGCCAACACAGGAGAGGCAGAGGAACTGTCAGTACTCAAGAAGAGCTACTGCCCCAAAAGCTGAGTTCTTGAAGTGATCCCTCTTCCAACAGGCCAACAATACAGCCAACAGCATTTCCAGTGTTTATCCATGTTAAACAGTAATATATCTCACTGCTATGTGTGTATAACATGTAATGGAAAACTTGTGTTTAAACTCATCTACTCCAGAAATGCCTATGACTCCATATCTGTCTGCCAAAAGAAGCCCACTTATACTGTGGCAAAAGGTTGTTTATGTTCTTCTACAGAATACCTTTGGCTAAGTAATAAAGTTCACTGAACCCTGCCCAGAAAGGCCAGAATCTACCAAGGATTTTCAAACTTTGATCTTCAAGGCTCTGTAGAGAAGCTGCTCATAGAAACAGCAAAATGGAAAAACATCTGCTTTTGACAAGCGTATGTCAACACTTCATTTAAGCAGAGCAACAGTGAGAGTGATACAGAGTCTCAGCTTCAGCTGCAGTGCAGATCAGATCAGATCAGATCACAGAAGAATCACGTTCATTCACTCTGCAAACTGTACGTCTTACACACGAGTACGAATGCCAACAGCTGAACTGAAATGCACAATGCTCCTGCTCAGGAACTGAGATCACCTGGAAATGTTACAGATGAAGCAAGCCTTCAGAGAATTGTTATGGAAACTCCAGTCATATAGGAAGTAAAAGCTTGTTCAAGATTTATAACAGAAACTCCAGTAGAATTTAATACAGTGAGTAAAGGTATTTTTGAAATGATATCAAAGAATAAAATCATACTTATTTGTAACCCCACATGGCTTCTGCTTTACCCTTCATTTGGAGTAAAATCCCACATATTATAGTTTGCTATAGTTCAGGTTTTGTTTCATTATTATTCCTAGATCCATATGTGAACACTGACACAGTAAGCTGGTAACATACAGTAAAAAGGTGGCACCTGAAAATGAGGCTCCTTGAGTATTCCAACCAATTCTGCAATATTTTCATCCTTATTTACTAAGGGACTGATGTCTTCAAGAATTTCATTCACCAGCTCCAGGTTGTTGTCACTGACAGCCTCAAGTTTAGAATCCTCCAGTCGTTCATGAGCCTGTAAGATTAAATATACGAAACTATAATGTAAATAAGTTTCAAGTGGTTCAAATTTATAAGCTTTTAAAGTAATTTTTCAGTGCAATCTTCAGCAGGAAAGCCAGAAAAATTGTATATAGGATAACCTGATTTAACTGCTGAAGGATTTTGCATGCTCAACTACATGACCCAACAAACTTTATAAGCAGCACATGCCAGGGAAGCTTGTAAGTCCGTATCTCCTCTATGCTATACACACCAAGCATTGCTCTATCAACAGTACAGCACCTCAGGCCCTTTCCTTCTCTGGAATCCTGGACAAGTACACATTCTAGAAAAAGGGCAAAAAAGGAACTATGGGATCTTTTCAGAGTCTGCAAGAACAACATTTACCTCACACTCCTCCCAATCAAACACCTTTTGAACAGCACATTCTACAGAAAAATCTGCATAACTGAAGGAAATGCTAAAGAAAAGTCAGAGTCAGAGGCAGCTAACAGTATCCTGAGCTGCATTAAAAGTGTTACTGAAAGACTGAGTGTTACTCAGCACTAGTGAGGCCACACCTGGAACACTGTGGACATACTGGAAAGAGCCCTGTGAGGGGCACAAATAATGATGAAGGGTCTGGAGCACCTCACACTTGAGGAAAGACTGATCGAGCTGGGACTGTTCTGCCTGGAAAAGAGAAGGCTCAGGGCAATCTCATCAATGTGTATAAAAGGTATACTATGCAAAGAGGACAGAGACAGCCTGTTTCCAGTGGTGGCCAGTCACAGGACAGGAGGCAGTGGGCATAACATGAAACGCAGGAAGCTCTGTCTGAACATCAGGAAACACTTTTTCCAGTGTGAGGGTGACTGAGCACTGGCACAGGTCACCCAGAGAAGATGGGAGTCTCCCTCCTTCGAGATACTCAAAAGCTCTGGATGTGGTCCTGGGCAACAATCTCTAGGTGCCCCTGCTTGAGCAGGGAGAGCTGAACCAGATGCCCTCCACAGGTCCCTTCCAGACTCAGCCATCCTGTGATTCTTTGATAACATTTCATCTATTTCTAGAGCTACTCCTGCAGACATAATCCTTTCCTGAACTCTGCAGATACTGAAATTCACTGAAAGGTAGATGCTTTGAGCAGAAAGAGAAGCATCTCTGAATACGTCACTTGTTTATTATAGACAGTGCTCTATCATACAATTAAGGAATAAGAGAAGGCCAAAAATAACTCAGATTCTCAATTAAAAGTTATTTTCAACACTGTAGCAACAAGAAATTTACAAAAGAGCAATTTCTTTGGCATATAAAAACAAATATGTAATAGGTATAATTCAGAGTCATCTATATATACTTCCCATAGATACAATTTGAAGGTATGAGAGCACTTCTACTCTCTTAGTGCTTTAAAACAGACAATAAAATAAAATTTTGCTAAAAGCAGAAAACCTTGCTTCCTGAAATCATCTGATTATTAAATTGTACTTCATAGCTATAAAATGCTATTTCTGCAGGACTGATGACCAAACTCTGGAAAGGCTAACTTAAGATAAAGGCATTTCAAACATTCTCCAACACCAACACACACAAAACAAACTACTGTGGTTACAAAGTTATAGGAAGCTCGGCACCTACACACATTCTCCTTAATGAGGGAATGCTATTTCATACATAATACATACAGTAAACAATAGCCTTCTTTTAAAGTTTACTTCTTTAACAGCAAGTAAAAACACAAATGTAAGGACTTTTAAACATAATCCAACTGCAAAACCTTTATAAGATTAGAGAATATGGGTTACCTTTTTTCCTCATTTGTTGTTTTTAAAATACCACCACTAACACTGAGTGATACAATCTAAATACAAATATCTTCACCCTTCACTCCAAAATCAAGGCCACGTATATACAGGGGAACTGAAAGTTTTATCAAAGAACAATCTCTGATCCTGTAATATGTTGAGGAGTAGCAGGATATGGAATGGTATGAATAAGTTAAAAAACAAACAAACAAGAATACCTTATTTAGATATTGCATTCTTTTTTTTTAATTTCACTTCAACATTTCAGAAACATTGATATTGAATTGAGCCTTTCTGTGCATTCAGTACTTATCATACTTGCCAAATGTTCAAATAGTAAGGCTTTTACCTCCAAAAATCTGACATCTTAAACACTGGATTAAACGCTCACAGATTACTCCCAAGATGTTTCCTTGGCCTGGGCTGGGCATTCACCTGGTCTACTGTAGGCTGTGCTACAATGCTAAAAGCAATAGTGTGACAGCAGAAAGAGGATAAAATTTTGAGGTTTGAAAAAAATTTTAACAGTCCAGTAGAAGAGAATTTGGATACCATAGTTCAGTAGCAAAACTGAGGAGAATTCATGCATGTTCCAAGTTCAACAACTATTTTCCACAAAGCATAATAATTCTAAAGACTAGTTAGGATTGAACACAAACATCAGCACAGGAAAGATATGGAGTTGGGCTTGTTAAGTCTGGAAAAGAGAAGACTCTGGGGAGACCTTACAGCAATCTTTCAATACTTAAAAGGGGATTACAATAAAGATGGGAACAAACTTTTCAGTAGGGCTTTTAGCAATAGGACAGGGCATAATGATTTTAAACTAAAAGAGGGTAGATTGAGACTAGATATAAGGAAGAAAGGTTTTAGGATGGGTGTGGTGAAACACTGCAATAGGTTGCCCAGAAAGGCTGTAGACACGCCATCCCTGGAAACAATGAAAGTCAGGCTGGACGAGACCCTGAGCAACCTGATCTAGTTGAAGATGCCCCTGCTCACTGCAAGGGGGTTAGACAAGGTGACCTTTAAAGGTCCATTCCAACCAAAACTACTCTATGATTCTATAAACATCAGTCACAGGAAAAAATATTTTACAATGATAACGGTTAGTTCTCCTTTCCTCTACCACCTACTGAAAAGTGGAAAGGTTCAGTGAAAGAACCCTATCCCAAATAAATCTGTAATTTCTATCCTGTTGCCTTTAGTCTATACAGGAAAAGCGTGAAATGAACGTAACTCAGTTTTAAAAGATCAGCCAAACTTTGCACTGCCAAATACTATAAACTAACTACTATGCTTATTGTTTGCCTCCGTTTATTTAAGGACCAAAAGGAGAAAATAGGTTTGTATGGCTTGCAGCACATTTCCCTGAGTTTATTTTTGTTCTTTTTGGAATACTTTACATAACGATTAGTCTTAATAACTGGCTAATAAAGGAAAATGAAAACGCTTTTGCATTTCTGGCCTGTTTTGAAATGATTCTGCTTAAATAATGTAACCATTTCAGAGAATTGCTAATTCTGGTAAAACCAGCTTTTCTAATAGAAAAGCAAGTTTATATACTTTTAGGGACAAATAGATATATATGTGAACTACATACGCTTCACCAAATGTGTTTTGATCTTATCCCTATTTAGCACTGCTGGTTAAGACTGAGGATTTTTCCAAAATAATTACAAAGAAAATATGAGTGCAGTCATGCCATGTGAGCACAATTAAAACCTTTAAGCATTCTAGATAAAGCATGTGTACAGTTAAGAATCTGTTTCCATTACAAGCACTTTTTCTTACATCTGCTAGTCATTAAATTCCACCTAATTGTAATTGGCCATTAAAACACAAATTCTTGATAAGGAAAAAAGGCTTTGCAATGAACATTTTCTTCATGATAAATATTAAAGATGGCCTGTGCAGCAGATACTTAACGTTGTTTCCATCACCAGTGAAAAAATGCTTTTACTTACCCTAGTAAATTTAGTACACAAATCTTTCCCTCTGCAGTCATCTCACCAGCAGATGAGACACTTCCATTATTTCTAAGTGTATTACTATGCCATGTCTTCAACTTAAAACCAATTTTTTGCACAGCTAAACAGAAGTAAATTCTTATATGAATTCTCATGAGATGTTTTCCTTTCCAGATTTTTATACTGAACAAAATCCCTGGACAACAATCTTTTAGCTTTACAGAGGATTTCACACCTGCCCAGAGGGCACTACTTTCAGATGTCTATTCCTATTAAAGAGACAGCTGTATTTAAGTTAACTGGGTTTTCCTCATGAAAGGAGCTTATTTTTATGAAGTAAGATTAAGAACGAATATAAGTGATGCACAATATTTGACTGCACTTCCTACTGGTAAGACCAGCTACATTTTATTTACAGAGTCCACAGATTTTTTTGCAAATATCCCCTTACATATTTATAATTGATTGCTACCACCTATACATAAAAGATTTTTGTAACCCAAGAACAAAAACTTAAGATAATCCATGTTTTAGAGAGGTGACAATCAAAAGTAACAGCATTACTCTGAGATCCAGGAAAGGGCATGGAGAGAATACTTTCCTGGGCATATCAGAAAGTAGTTTTGAGCTAAAGATGAAAAGAAAACTTATTTATACCATGGGATAATGAAGGTTACTGCTCTCACTTTTCATCTCTGGCAAAAACGCTGAAAGTCACAAGGCATATGGGTTTTGCACACAACAGTGGTTACAAGACTACATTAAAATCAACTGCTTCTAATTTCAAGTATTTTGATGTTTTTCTTCATAAATAATGTAACCACATTATTTCTGTAGTCTCTGAATTTTTCTTCTTCCTCTAGATTCTTCTATATAACAATTAACCAGTGCGCACAGAAATTACACTCTATCAAATCTTCACCGTCAAGCTGGCCTTCAAGTCTTTTAATACGATGTACCAATAACATGTTGTTGATGTCTCAATCCATACTCAATGTCCACACAATAATGTAAGAGTTAAAACATTTCCAGGTTCTACTCAAAGCAGCAAATTTAAATACCTTAGCAAGTGATCTTACGATAGGGTTTTCCATAATTCCTTTAAGAAAAATCAGGTCTATTTCTTCAGCGCCTGTCGATGTCGGCAGATCAGTAAGGTTGTCTAAGACCTGCTGCATGGCTGCTGACAAAACAAAAACAAAAATTAAGTACTGACCAAAACAGGCTTCCATAAGGAGCAAAAGCTTTAGGAAACACCACAATATTAACTTTAGAGATGTTAAGCAGTCAAATACATCTACTGAGCGCAAGGGGACAGAACAGAAAAAGAAGGTTTTTTTGTGTGTGTCTGAAAAATGGACTAAAGGTTGTATCCAATTAAATCCAGGCCCAGCACATTCCTCTCAAGATTTGCTGCTAAGGATTGAAAAAACAAACAAGTATAAACTATGTATAAGGTATGCATAATCTTCCAAATACAATAAAAGCAACTCATTCAGTACTCTTTTCATTTCATCTTTTTCAGAAGAAGTTCCCAGCCCTCATACATACAGCAACCCACAAGTTTTACAATGCTTGTAGAGGCAGATTCATTGTTTTTAAAATGAACACATAGTTCTAAAACATTTTTTTAAACCAAGAATTTGTTTCCAAGGTCGTTCTTACTGTGGGGACACTTGTGTCCATCCCCAGCAGTCCTTTACAGCCAGTCCTGACCCACTGCACTCTGGCACTAAGTGCACATGGTGCAGATGCTAAGACTGCCCTGGTTCCATAACACACTGCAGTGGGAAATACATCCTACAATGAGAAATGCATCGTGCCTGCCCAGTACCCTCAGACTTGCTGAGAGAACTGCTCTTGGCTGAGAGTGAACCATGTTCCCCAAGAAAATGTCACAAAATCCCACCATCCCAGTCTCTGGTCCCATGAAGTCATCGAGGTGAGTGAAGAGAATTTGTTCCTGTTCTTAACTGTATTCTTTTAAACTCCTGCCAAGTTATATATGCATGCTCAAATAGATACACACAGGTGTACTAACAAAATCTCCTGTTGAGATCCCCAACAAGTTGAGAAGCCTTGGAATAACCACAGTGTTTTGTAATGCTCTTCATGTTGCAGAGTGGTATATATCAAGAGAGTTAGAAAAGCCTATATGCCCCTTCTCCCACACAGGAATTTACCCTTAACTTTCCTCACTGCTTTATAATGAAAGCTATTATGAAACACTGCACAGTAACAGAACAAACTGCATTTCTCAACACCTACTTTCTGATTTCAATTCTTCCTAGAAAATTCCATCCCAAGAAAAAAATTTCTGGCCATTCTTTAAGTGGAACTGACTTTTCAACAAGAAAATCAACTCATGTGCCACATTTTAACTACAGCAGTGCATGTCAAAAGCCCTGCATTATTTTAAATGCTTTAACCACACTTTTTGTTTCGAAAAAAGTGAATTTTCTGTGAAACCATGAGTAGGAGGGAAAATGACACTTTATGCTTTCAGATTTTGAAGCAGTATTATTTCTACTTTGTAACAGACAAAGTGCTGCCAGCAATCACGAATTATGTAAAGTCATGAATCTACTGTGTAAACAGTCACAACTTCCCCAGATTAGGTATGTCCTACATCCTGACTAGTTCAGCTGCTGATGCAATTGCCTTCTTTCACATTTTCTCAGTTCCCAGTTTCAGACTCGTGACTTTTAATGTAGTCATGCAAGCTATAATATCTGCAGAAGCGGACAGATGTTTCTGGCCAATTTACGTCATAGGTGCTGCATAATAATGCAAGTGTTAGAATAATAAGCTTTCTTTACATTTTTAGCAGTTATGTAAATTCTTCTTAAGGGATTTCAGGCTAGCACTTCTGCTCCTATAAATAATTAGAGAAAATATAAAGCTTCCTTCAAGTCAAAGTATGCACCTCAACTACCAGCTGCAATTCCAGCACTTGAGGATAACAAAAACATCTATAATAAAGACATTCTTCATATTATCTCCATTATATCCTGTATCCTGTTTCTTACTTAAGCCTTGCAGAATTCTGCCTTAGATCAAATTAAAAAATATAGTCCCTACATAAAAACTTTATCAACGAGAAACTGTTAAGGGCAATGTTAAGCTTCAGAAGAATGTCTTTCAAACTTTGTGCAAGTAGACAGTATTAATTTTCAAATTATTATTTTATTTAATAAAGGTTTCACAAACATCTAGCATCAGAACTACTCAGGTATATTTCAGCATTCTTAGAAAACAGCAACCAGCTTTATCAACATGCAGAGCGCAAAAAATTCACAAAGGCAGACTTGCATCCCAGGTCATCAAAACCAAAACCAGCTGTTCTCAGGAACAGCTTCTTGTTGCTGTGTGTTGGTTGCCTTCTCTCAACGCACAGCCATCATGGCAGGAGTTTTCTTAGCTATAAACACTGTTGCCTCAATATTAGAAAGCAAACCAAAAAGGAAGGATAAGGCACCTTTACTCATCCTGTACTGTTTATGTTTGAACACAATATGAGGCTCTATATTGCCTCTATATTAAGACAGTTCCCCATCTTAAAGGGAAGATCTTTCTAAGTAGTTGGATAAAAAATTAATACCTTTAAGTTCCCCCTTATTTTAACCAGTTACAATGTTAAGCAAAAATATTTTAGCATGAAAGCTTAAGCTTCAACAGTCTTTGCACCTGTTACCTAGCACATGGTAGGCAAAGGAACATTTATATGCTTCACCATGTTTCACTGCTTTACACTCAACTAGCAAAGAATTCAGAACATGATCAAATGTTATTTGCCAAAAAATCATCAAGAGCATCTTCCAACAGGAATTATGTCAGTTGGTTTATTTAAAAAGAATAGACCACAAATACATGGGTACTTTTTTTGATGGACTAGACAAAGCATTTTAATCTCAGTGTCTTATGTGTATTATACAAGTCATGGGCCACTTTCAAATACAGTTCCTGTTTAATGAGAAATGCTGATACTTGCTCACATGTGAAAATAGCTTTGAAAGTCTAAGCAATATACTGACTATATATGCCTTAGATATTCATACATGTACTTTCAAACAATTCGATCTATCAACAGACTATTTAAGGACAGAGGTGGGAGGAGGGGAAGACTCTCTGAGAAATGTATTATAGAACCTCTTCTTCCATATCTATTCAACAGGCTTTTGTTTATTCATTTCTAGTGGAAGAAATACTCTATTAGACAACAAACAACAGGCGATACTTTGTTTCCAGGGTTAATTATAATGATCTTTCAGAATAATGTAGATACACATGGAATTTCAAGTAGCACTCTTTTAAACAATTTCACTTTTTCCAGGGGTAAAGCCACCTTAGCACTTCCAGAAAAGTATCTTATCTTATTCCTACGCAGCAGGAATGAAAGCTGAAGATGAAAGTACTTGTGTAGGAAAGTTTTACTTAAAAGATCAGGTCCTACCAATCAAGAAACAGATGAACTGAGGAGTTTTAAGACTACCAAATCTAAATATCCCATCAAAAATTGCCTTTTGAGACACATCTCTTTTGTGGTGAATCTGCCCTTGAAATGTTGATAGAAGTTACTCACTGGGGGGTAGAAAGCCCTGTAGAACTTACATTTCAGTCAGGCATACTGAAGAACTAAGGACTACATGAACGAACTGCATAAACCAGGTTGTCAGAAGTGCTCCTTATTCTTGAGTACTTTGGTGTACAATAAAAAGGAACTGTGTGCTTTTCCTTCAGTGGAAAACTAATTGGGTTTTTCTTCCCTCTCTTGTCCCATCTTTTACAGGAAAATAATAAGAACATAGTGACATTGAGAGCTCTACCATTCACCTCCCTCTCTCTCTGAAGGCAAGCCTGTTTCTATATACAAAGACCCATCTGGGGAAAACTTTAAACTCTCATCACAAGACATAAGGATTTGCTTTTGTGAGGACACCATGAGATAGGCATGGCTGACTACAATGGTTAACAAAACCACCTTGAACATGCACGTATTACAAGAAACACACACAGACAACAGCCTTCAGACACACCAGGAGGAACCAGGCAGCAGAAGCAGACTCAGTTGAGGCAAGGTGTTGAAATAAAGGGATTCTTAGAAAAAAGTGGCAACAGGAGCCGAGTCTGAGCTGGGACTCCTAAGAGAAAATGAGATTACAACGGGCCCCTCTTCACTCCAGCCCCCGGCTTTCGTGACAGGGAATACACATAGAATTAATTTCCACAGTCAATTTTCAAAGAACATCTTCATAACCGCAGCAAGTTTAAAGCCTCAAGCAAGACTCAGCAGGAACATACTGGTCTGCTGTGTACATGAACTGAACAGTTTAATCCTACTATACATATGACCCCACATTCAGGGAAACTAGTTTGTCATTTGAACCCCATTTCAAAAACAGAAAAGGGGGAAAGAGATGTTAATTGGTCTCTGTGGCAAACAGCATGCATCCTGAGGTGTGGGAATACAGAAATCCCACTTCCTAATGCAGAATTTACTAACCAGAATTAAGTCCTCCTAGTTCCCACAGAGTTCTTCAGACAAGCAAAGGATGCTTCAAAGGTTTAATCTACACACTGTACCTTACAATAGTAAATTCAGATCAAACAGAAGTAAAAGATACCCTGATAACGCTTTTCTTCTTGTAAGAAAAAAGACAGGTTTTCACCAAGCTCTCAACTGTGACTCTTCTACCAAATTTGATTTTATTCTTTCTTTCAGTGCCTAATTCTTGTCTACATTAATTCTATGTAGAGGAAAGAGGAAGCATACATTTAAATAAATTTTCCAGATTTGCAGACAGAAGACAAATGTGTCACTCACTGGGGAAAATTAAAGCTTTTCAGAGTGAATACCTTGCACAGATTTTTTTAGCTCAGTTTCATTTTATTAGTCTCCAAGCTTACAAAATAACAGGAATGAAAAGAAAATTATGTATAATGTATTTAAATAAATATACATATTTATTTCCACATGGCCTACTCATCTGGATAGGAAGTTATAATAAATACCTCAAGGACTACTGGCGAGGCAGGTGCTCCACACAAAGTCTAGAAAGTTAGATTAAAATCTTCTCACATACATAAACTTCAGAAATAATTTCTTGGGTGATTTAAAACCTTTTCAGGAGGGATATGTTGAAAAGTTTCATAAGACACACAATAAGCTCAGACAAAAGAAGATTAATTTGTAACTTTGCCAGCCCTTAACCAATGACAACTCTGTAATTTTTTCCCATTTGTGTTCATGTTTTTTAAATAACGATCATTATGCTTAAATATAAGGCAAAGGGAAAAAAAAAGTTATTCTGTGTTGGCCTTTTCTCTCTGCCAGTCATAAATTATAGCAGTTTTGGCAGTCTAGAACAGAGAAAAGGAGCACCTATGAACAAGTTAACATTCTGAGAATATCTGACAAGTTAATTCACAAACAGGTTATTGACCAAGAATATATGAAAGATTGACACAGCTGTCTTACTACTGCTAGAGTAAGTTTCAGAAGCCATATTTTAAGATAAAAGTCTCTAGGAGAGCACTATGCGGTGAGCACATACAACATTATGTTTGTGTTTTCAGAGCCAGCAGCTGCATGCACTGAGCAGGATTACTCTCAGCAACACTCCAGAGCAGCGTGTGTTACAGGAGCGCTGGAGCTCTGCGGTTCAGCCCCTGCTCCTCTACAAATCAGTCACCTACTCCACACACGCTGCTGACTGTAGCAGGGTGCAATGACACTCGGGCCTTTAAACACCCACCCAAACACTCTGCACCTCCTGTGTGACAGACACTGCCAAGCAGGGAGTGCTGGGCCAGTGCAGCTACAGCCCTGGACAGCCACCTTAACTCAGCCATTCCTGGGCAGCATTCCACTGCAACATCACTCAGGCACCTCTGCTAAACAGGACCCCTTCCTCAGGCAGTAAACACAGCAGCTCTCCTCTAAAAAGACAGTAAGATTGCTTAATGAAGAAAGCTGTTGTCTGCAGCGTGAACATTTTACTGACTGCAGAATCACATATGGCAATGAATTTTTAAAGGAAGAAGGAAAAGTCTAATTTATAAGAATGAATGTTCCTCTGGATATTCAAATTCTGCCCACTGAATTTCTGCACGTTGAAAATAAAATAACATAATTGCTTAGAAAAGTTTATTAATTTTTTTTACTTCATTTTCTGGAAGTCTACTGGCAAGCCAAGATGGAGCTATTTTAGCATACCTATAAATAGAAGCTCAAGCAGTCCCTACCCTTATCAAACCTGGCTCAACTATATCTTACATGCCCATTTTTCATGACTGTGAAGGTCACAAAAGCTATAGGGAAGAGCCAACAACCCTTTCCCAGCTCGAACACTGCAGACATACTTCTTTCAGGCTGTGAAGTTTGTCTAAAAAAAGATGAAGCACAAATTTTCTGATGAACAGATGGACCTCACAGCTGCATCTTTTGGAAAAAGAAAAAAAAAAGCACTATTTAAAAATTATCTCAGCAAGGATAAAAAGGGAACAAAACATCAAAACTCCAAAACCAGCAGAATTAAAAGGTTAAGTCTTATTTAAAAACTTATATCATGACCACCAATAAGATACTGAGAACAGACACACTAAAATCTACTATTAAGGCAATTATGGCAGACTTCTCTTTCTTAAAGGATTGCAAAGAAAAATATTTCATAAAGTACACAGGCAATTAACTTGATGCTCACTAACTAAGCTTGATGCTTTGAAGATAAGCATATAGAGGTGCTGGTATTACCAAGTTTTCTGACCTTTTTTAATTAGAGGAAGAATGATGGAAGCTTCAGGCATAGAAATGATTAACTGAGGAAGGACATACATGCACACACCAGACAAGTACGCAGAAAAAAAATCTTCAAGCACCATACAGCACAAACCAGAGCATGTACAAGCAAGTCAACCAAAAGTTTTTTAAAAGGCTGAATTTTTAAACTTTTTTTTGTGTTCTTACTTTTTAGCTACAGATGTTAGCAAAGTATATATTGATGTCACGTAAAGACTACTGTACTTTAAATGAATACTAGGACATGCCCCAAGAGAAATTTCAATTTTGGTGAAGAAAGACTGTACTACCCTTAGTTCTTCAACTACTTTAGTAGTTCAGGTACTGGACAATATATTAAAACACATTTTTAAATGAAGGCAAAACATTCAGTGGACAGGCAGTCTAAGATACTACTTTAAACTCAAAAGTTATAGCAGAAATTCAGCAAAGTTTCAGAACATATCCTGCACTCCACTCAACTTATTCAACAGGCCGAGCTTATTGCACACATCCATCATTCTCCCTGGTATTTAGCAAACAGTAGCTGTATGAAGAAACTTGCATTCTCTGCAGTACCTCTGGTAATTAACACCAGTTTTTATGAAGTCTAAAATGCCAGCAAAAGAGATGCAGCAACTGAACTACAGCTTTTGAAGTATTGCTTTCTCTAACGTACACTCTTTGAAATGAATCAAAGCTTTGTATCTGCATTACTGCCACAGGACTCAGTATTATTTATCTGTTGCAGTACAACAGAGCCTGAAGAAAGCAGGACTGAAAAAATGCTAACATGAGTAAAGATCACAGTTATATACCACAGGAACAAGTCGTATGTAACAAGCAAACAAACAAACCCAAACAAATGTAAGAATCAGTTTACTGTACCACTTTTCTTGGTGAAACACTTGAGGGGAAGCCATGCAGAACCATCTATAGTTTTATCCCATTCACAAATTCAGCCTAAGGGCAGCTGGAAATAAATTAAGATTTCTTCCTCAATTAAATCCCTTCTTCACACAAGTAAAAAAAATAGACCTGAAGAGAAAATAATGAACACCCTTCCAAAGGGAAAGCAGACTTCCACTCCAAGTGCTACATGCTTGCATCTTGTTGCTGGGCTCCAATCAACACTGTCATAGTGGGTAAGGCAAGCTGCATCTTGTGCCCCACTTCAGGGACCAGGCACCCCAGCAGCAACTGGTCCAAGCTCAGCTTGGACATCTTTTTCCAACCATTTGCCCTTTCATCTAGGAACACCGGATATGGATTTTCTCAAAGAAGAAAGCTGAAATTCACAAGGATTGTATGTAATGTACTCTACTGTCAGTGTAAATGTCATGGTTCAGAACAATAATTGCAGAGCTGTTCTGTAGCATGGTTTGTGCATGTCTGCAGAAAAGACAAGGTGCTTTTAATAAACAAAATTAGATATTCCACTGTGTAGCAAAGTAACAACACTGCACCTCCAGAGACCCACGATGACTCTGATTACCAGAGATGATGTTGGTTCCACTGCAGTTTGCATCTCAGGGGTGTCTGCATCCTTGTGTCTGAAGGTACCTCATCACTCCAGAGAGTATCAGGAGGATATCATTAAGGATTAAAAACAACCCAGGCTTCAGATGCCTGGGCATTTCCTTAATCTTGGTTAATAGGAAATCTAGCTTAAACAATTCTTTCTGGTCCCTGTTCTTAACCCGTTTTTTTACATCTAGCAAACAATGTCTCAGTTTTCATTATTCTAACATAAAGAGGGCAACTTTCTGCCCTTCAGAAGGCTTCTCCTCTCCTATACCAACCGACTGGGAAAGAAGCAAGCTTGGCGTAACTCCCCTGTACCTCTCCCAGTGTGCACCTTTTTTCAATACAGACAGTCAGAACTGTGGAAAATATATCAGACGAGAGTCTCGTGAGTGCCTTGCACGACACCATTAATACTTCCCTCTCTACTGATACAGAGAGATAATGAGATCTATTTTGACCTTCTTACAGTTACGTCATACTGTCAGCTCAATCTACTGGTCTGTCACAAAACAGTACAAAGGATCACTTTAAACTTCACTCTCCTCCAAAATTTAAATCTGTAACTGAACAAAATGTCCTATTTCTTTAGTGAAAACACTACATGTGTATTTTGTCCACTGCTGTTACTCCAGGTTTCAAATTAGTTTTTGGCACTTTGATTTTGGTCCTCTTTTGCTTTAGTGAAAATGCTTAGACAAGGAAATCCACCAGAAACCACATATCATCCAGATACTACTGTTCCTTTCAATGCTACTTCCTTTTACAGCTTCAAGGGTAGGAGACACTGAGGAATTCTAACAATTAAGAATTTTATGATGAAGAGTTTTGATATCAAGTGAAGTAAGGCTGTATCGTAACACATTCTCAGAGTTATTTTACAACTACAGCAGAATGCTTTTCTAAATGAAAGCATCCAAACACAGCACTTTCAAAATCTGATTGCTCCATTATGATGCAGCCACTTAAAAAACGACACCTCTGCCCTTTAAACTATCACACCCATATGTTAACATTTCATGCATGCACTGTTTCAGGCCTCTGCTACCATGAAGTATTTATTGAATTATCCCTTCCAAGCTAAAACACTGGAGTATTTAAATTAGAGCTGTACCAGTGAAGGCCTAAAAATATTTTTGAGGTTCCACTATAGATGCTACACAAGCATTTGAAAATCGTTTAATAAAATTATATCCAGAAAACAGGAATGTAAGGCAGCTTTTTAGAGCACAAAGTAAGTTAAAGCACTTTAGAAAATATTTAGACTATGTCAACATATTCTTTAATAAAAAAGGAAAAATATATTCAATTACACTACTATTATATCTAGCCCATTTTTCTATAGAAAGGAAAAGACCTACCATAAAATGCTTCCATAGGGAAGTGTTCAGTTAATTCAGAGTCTACTTACTTTCACTCAATTTTCTACTGCATCCCAGCCTGAAGGCAGAAAATTTAGGACAGGAGTGAATCTGAGAAATTTCTAACATTTAAATGAAACTATCTCTGTCCCAGGACCTCAGTTTTCAATTTTACATGATCACCTAATATATTTTCCAAAAATTTCACTTCAAGTTCATCCCTAAACTCTAATGCTCCCACTTCCACTAAACTAATCTCTCTCATGCACACACCCCTCCAACCCCCCCCATTTCTGCCCAAACAAACTTATTAGGAAGCAGTAAAAGCAGTTCACTAAATTAATGATGTTCTAGTTCAGGGTGACTTGCAACAGGAAAATAAAAAAATGTTTACTTCAGTACCTTTGTCATATGATACAGTTCTTGCTTATTTTAAGGACACAGCTAAAGCTTTACCCACAAAGAAAATTTCCAAAACACAGTTGGAATGTTAGTAGTGATGCAGTGGATAGAAAATGGCTTTTCCAAATTTGTTTGCCAAATAACACTGCTTGTGTTTCTAAATAGTGAAAAATACCACATAAAACCTTTGTGCTTTAATAAAGAGATGGCAAAATATGCCATGTTAAAAGCTTACTTGACCTTCAGGAATGCTCAGAATACACCTCTGTCACTTCCCTAGTGAAGAGGCTCTATTCTAAACCTTTCTTTCAGTTCAATGCAGCCAAGATTTACACAATTGCCTATTCATTACCCTCACCAGATAGGTTCCTTTAGTCCTTTCAAGGGTATGTCCAAGAAGCCTGGAAAAGGAATAAAAAGATCAGCTTGACACTTGTATTTTGAAGGGAACTGAAAAACTTTACGGAATAAGTCACACTGCCCTTAGTCATGTGTTTTACCTCCTGGACTACTTCCCCACATTATGTTATCAGGATTCATTTATGATTGCAAATGCTTAATGAAAAGTGGGAAATCTAATTTCAATTTAAGAATATCTAGGCACAATAACATCAGGAAAATTTTATTTCTAGTGGTCTTGGGGCAGCTTGGATTAAGAACTTCATGTTTCTAAGGAAACTGCCACTGTGAATGCTCTCTTTGAATGTTTGCCATTTTCACTTTAAAGTCAGTTTCCAAGTTACTGTTGTAAACCCTGAATGACAGTGTTCAGTGTTGTGTAAGGTGGGCACAGGCAGTGAAACAGCAAAGGGTATCTTCAAAACTGTATGTGATGCATACTGACATGTTTGAAATTTTCTACTCCATTTACTCAGAATACCAAGTTGGATTTCATTAAGTTTTGCTAAGAACGTCTGAATTCTCAGTCACATACCCCATCACTCCAACTGAAGCAAAACCAGAGAACTTCTAAGTAAATTTTGCACATTTTTCAATTCAAATGTTTTGGGGTTTTGTTTTGTGGGGTTTTTTTGTTTTGGGGTTTTTTTTTAAAAGAAGCACTGGCAAATACAAAGACAGCTGAACTCTTCTTCTTCAACAGTTCACACCACTGCAAAACTCAGTGAAGAATAATGTCTGTCAAGGCTTTTCATCATTTTCTAAGACAGGCAAATTGCTGTAAATCTGATAGTGATGCTTGAAACTACAACTTTTACTGATATGACATCATCTCTTTTATAATGGCTTTTCTTGTAAAAATAAGATCATGATGGAACTTGGCTTTTTGACTGCATCTGAGCCATGAGAGAGTCTACAGAGAGGGAAAAAATAAAAAAGTTGTAGATAATGTCTTTCTCGACTTTAAACTGCAATTGCTGTTTCTTAAAAGCAGTTCATACACATCCTCATACACTAACTCTCTTCAAACCTATTTATGCTGGAACAGTAAAAGCCACATTATCTTAGTTTTCATTCAAGTCCTTTGTTGTGTTGTTTCCCACACTGCTTAGGGGTCTCAGAGAAACGGGGTGGGAGAAGAGAAAGACACTAGTACAAGCAAGAACCTTGCTGGGTTTTCACTATAAAACCTCTCAGATTTGCACAAATTTCGAGGCCCAGTTACCTGGCTATCAGTAGCCAGAATCACTTTTAATGCCATCCACAGAAAAGAACTGGAGAGGATTCACAAAACAGCCTATTGAAGTCCTCCCATGTACAATCAGAAATGGCAGGTTGGAGACCATGAGTCTCTGTCCCCAGCCTTGGAATTTCACTGCAGTAGATAAATAATAGTTCCATGTTTCAGCTTTTCCACAAGAAGGTTTTATGAAGTCCAGGTCCTGACCTGGAAGAGGGTAACTGCTTTGCCAACCACCTTCAGCATGGCAGTTGAGAGGACTGTCCTATGACACCAAAGGAGTTCTCAGAGCAGTCAGTCCCATCCATGCTTGTTTCTGCTTATTTTACTTCCCATTAAATTCCTCTTTCCCTGAAGAATATTGGGCCTGAGAACAATATAAAAAGAGAGCAGTGTAACCTCCTATGGATAAATTGGTTCTTTGGACACAACTAGTTTTCAGATTGTGGAATAATTTAACATGAAATTACCTTCAAGCTCCCAAGAAAACTTGAAAGGGCAGTGATGTCTTTTTCCATAACTTCCTGGGTGTTACAAGGTCAAAACCATATTGTTGGCAGTACTTATGAATTTCATTAAAAAAAACCAAGTCCTATCTCAGCAGACAAGTTACACAAGGTAGTAAGAAATAGATGGAGTAGTCATTGTCTCATACAAACCTGACACTAAAGTTAAATGGCCCCATTCTTCCTCAGGATTTTTAAAGGTCCGAAACAAAACATAGTCTAGGAATGCATTTTCAGAAGTATAAATTCCTATTTGCAGAAAGAAAATCAACCTGTTTAGTTATTTTTCAAATAATCAGATATGTTTCTTTCACTTTTCACTACACTTTTCTTGAAGACATGCCTAACGCCCAAATGGAATCTTGATTGTCTTTCAACTTCTCAGAAACCCTGTCTGTTAACATGATCCCCAGAAGTGCTGCATACAATCCACTTGTCATATGGTACAAGAAAAGCCCTAGACTCAGGACAGAACCTGGTTGACTGTGTCTACTCAAAGAGCAGCTGATACTTTTAAGCAGCTCAGGCTTGCACTTCCCTAAGTCAACAGATCCTGATACTTCAGCTACATGCATCCTAAGAGTCAGCTACACCTGTGTGCAAAGGTGTAAGGACTGCAAGACTGCAAGGACACATGCTGGACTTCAGCCTGCTTTTTGGTCCAGTCAGGAGGGGAAAACAGCTTGAAGAAACAGATCTAACAAAGCAAACTACATGCAGGTAGACTCCTGAACACCTGTCCCTGGAGAGATCCAGTGGCACATTAAAAAAGGCACAAGCCCAGCAGCCTGGTAAGAACTTACTGGATTGCTGGTCCAACCTACTGCCATTAGTCTGCACATTGAGAGACCCATTAGAAACATCAGATCTTTGTGTCGAAACTTCCTTTGGAATATTCAGTTTGGAAGAAACCTCAACAGTACTGACACCATATTGCTTGGAAAAGGATCTTTTTATTTTCATTAATATCCTTTCCATAAATCAAGCTTACGGATGGCACCGAGTATTCCTCTACAGTAACATGGTTACAGCAATCACATTTGATCCTGTAAGAAGGAATTTGTGTTCAATGACTGAAGCATTTGAAACATGAAAGAAGCTTTCTCAGCTGCAGAAAATCTGGCAGAGATTCTGTTTTTCCAATCTCAGTGTCAGGATTTAAATACCACATCACTTCTCAGCGTAAGTTTTCAGACCCAGACAAGCCAACTTTCACACAGAAGGAATCAACACTTGTTTTTTAATACCAGAGAGACTGCTTTGAATGAGCTCCTGCCAGTAGTTCAAAAGAGAAGCCAAGCCTCTGTATTGAAAAATTCTTTTCACAAATTAATTACCATGCCTCTGTCCAGAACAATGGACATCAAGGGCTATGAAGGATAAAGATTCGATCAAGCATGCATTACATTGGCTCAACATAGGATTAAATTATGGCTGAAAGGGTAGAGAATTAAATAGTCTCATGATAATTTTTTTTATACACACTCTAAGTACTTGAAACTTACTATGCAGTTACATAAATTTCACATGTGCTCAGAACTCTGAACTTCTTGTGCTTAATAAATGAATTGTTAGCATGTCAAACAAGTTAAAACAGAGGACACCAGGAAGCCCTGTAATTTCCTGGTCTCGTGTGCCAACCAGAAATTCAAACATGAACAGAAAAAGATTCTCATCCATGCTAAATACCAACAGGATACTGTAGAACCCTCCCCCTAAAGGATTTTTAGCAAAGACTTAACATTGTTCATCAGTTTTCCTAATTCTTTATTTAAAGTCCATCACTCTGCAGGCAGTTCTTGTTCCAGAGAGATACCCTGAAACTGAACAGGTACCTTTTTGAGAGAAAGGAACACTTACACAGTGCTGTATGTACACACATCAGATCTCTCATTTTAAATTATCAAGAAGACAATCTTAAGTTCAAGACTTAGAAAAATGAATAAATCAGTATAGTAATTCTACCAGCCTTGCTCTTCAGTTATAGGGCTTTCCAAGAACAGGTGGACACAGATTCTTCCGTATGACAGATACAGAAAAACAATGCAAAGACTAACGAAATGAGACGTTTACAGTGCAGCACAAATCTGCTTAGTGTAGCAGAGCTGCAAGACTCCGCCACAAATTTGAAGCATGAAGTATCACTGCAACTGCATCCCAGACATTCTTGCTTTCGCCAAACATTTTTTACTTGAATCTACTATGCTAACAGCAGAGCAAAGCCATGCAACACACAGTGTCCTATGACTTCTGAGGAAGGAAAATAGATTCCATAAAAGACACACAAATAATGTAACAGCATCCCAAACAAATCCACGGACACAGCACTTGCAATGCCTTGTACAAATAATCCTCTATAAAAACTTGCTGACTCCAATCCTTTGAAGACTTTTGTTGGATTATATTTTGGGAGGGGTACAAAATGTATTTCAGTGAGTTTAATCACCACGAAGATGCACAAATTCAAGATCTTAGTGTCAGGTTATCTCTCAGGGGTTTTTTTGCAGTCATCATACCAGCCATCAGAACACAGGCCTGCGCACATACCCCAACATCAGTGTTCAAATCATTTAGCCAAATACCCTACCATACTCAGAGAAGTTGGACATCTCTCCAACACAGATATAAAAGTAAAATTTTGTTTGAGAGCTAGAAGTCCTGAACACCTACTTAATAGCGAATTATTTGAAAATTCTTGAATAAAAGGGAAGAAAATGGTTGGAAAGTAGGCAACACATTATGATGAACTTAGAAAAACCAGATACAGCAAAAGGAGTAGCTCAGTAGGAAAACTTAAAAAACATGAAATGTCTTATATATTCCGCCTGATGGCCCAGGAAACCACACCTCATCTGTCATTTTTATACACAGTCTAGCACTACGGCATGGTGCTTACACCATGCTGGAAGGGGTAATGTTTAAATGGAACTGTCACCTGCTCCACCTGTCTTCATGTACACAGACTGGCACTTCTGCCTGGAAGATGACGCTAAGCTTCTTGATTGATGGGAAAGAGAGGGAGGTTCCCAATGCTGAGTCCCTCACTGTGCTCCTCTTTCAGGCTGCTGCGTTTAAAAAAGTTGGTTAGACAATATTCCATAGAAGGAGAATTTGCTAAAATATTACTGATAAGGATTTAAGTGTAAGTTCAGCTGCAAGCAGGTAACCAGTCCCAGTGACTTCAAAGTTAACGCATCTGTTAAAGTTGGTATGGGAATTATGTCAGAAAAAAAAAGAACAAAAAGGAAGGAAGCGACCTACTTGAATGAAAGACTCAAGAGGTTTATATGTTCAGATCCCCTCAAAACAGGCTGACAAGAGGTATTTGCATGTATTTCCTTAAGTACAAACTGTGAAATGTCACACAGTATAACTCTGATTAATCCATTAGGTTCATATAGACTTGAAGATTTTTTCCACTATCTTTCTATTCACTGCCTATTTCTGTTCACACGAAAAAGTACTCCTCCTGTTTCCTAAGTATACCCAAATGCTTAAGAATCAGAGTAGAGACTAAAACTGAAACGGCAGCTTAGCTGCCAAAAAAGAATGAGTAGTTTGAATAAAAGCAACCTGTGCTACAGACAGCTTATAGACATTCAGAGATCTTTCTAACATGTTTAAATTCCAATTTAAAATAGGATGGCCAAGATCTTCAAGTCCTTATGACTCTTCACTTCTTTTGCCTTTCTTCATCCTTTTAATTCACTCAGAAGCTATCAATGAACTCTAAAAACTATGTAACAGAAGCTTTAGCAGGATTCTAATCTTGGTCACAGACAACTAAGTAGAGCAATTCTAGATAATATTAGCTGAGATTTATGATGCATTCAACATCTTCAGATGTACAAGAGTATTTTTGGGCATCACTTGGAAAGACAATATTCAATGTACAGCTGGTAAATTTTACTCCTTTTTTTTCTCCTATTTCTATACAAGAAGCATATTCATGCTGCACTTTCTCAATTTTTTTTCCAAAGGATCTATTTCTTCAGCAAGAGAAAAGACAAGTCTGGTCAAGCCTCACTTTTTTCTGAACTCCACATATTGTGTTATTTCTATTCCCTTTCTGTTGCATTATTTCTTAACTAAACAAATAAAAAAAAACCCCACATAATTATTTGTTTTACCTAACACTATCAAAATCTCTTGTCCCAAAAAGAAAGAGCACCTATAAAAGCCTAGATCAAGTTCTTGGCAATGGAACTGCTCTTATTTTTATATGATTCCCAACTTCTGTCAAGCCTCAGAGCTTCCACAGTCTACTCAGGCCAAACTATGGGTTTGTCAATGATTACACTTCCTATTAAAAGATAATAGGAAAGTCACCTTAGAAAAGTATTTTTTAAAACCTTTTTAGAGACCTGTACTGGGACATTGCTTCTTTTATCGCCTCTTTAAACAACTGACGAAAGGATCAAACTCGAGAACTGTGACTTTTACCAACAAGTGAGAAGATGATAGACTGGAAAGTGAAGGGGAAAGAGCTCTTTACATCTCTCTGAATCCTTGACACCACATTTCCAACAGGTAGGAGAAACTATTTCTATAACACTAAGCCTTTATTCTGTATGGAAATCACTGCTTGGATTCGTATCAAGCTGATTTCTCTTGAAAACACATCTCCAGTTCACTGTTAACACAGGGTGATCTAGAACTCCTGACTCCATCCTTCTTCCTTACATCAGAAGACTGAACCTAGAAGCTTTAAAGTCATTGCTTATTTATTGCTGTAAAATTGGAAGTGTTTTCCAAGTGATACGGAATATAAAGAGCTGCTAGCTACCTGTAGAATGACTGAAGTGAGTGAGGGAAAGATGAGCCAGTTGCTTCAGCTTGTTCCCAATTCTGGGTATAGATACAGGACAATGTGAAGTGGGACGTTAGGAAGGATGTTTTTTAATCACAGCAATTCAGACAGTGGTGTTTCCTTATTATCTATGCATTTCCACAGATCAGTTGAACATGCTTCCAGGCACAGGATACCATACTGTCAGACTAACCTGAAAGAGCATTTCTACTGCTAATCGAGAAGTCTTCCCTTCAGCTTCAGACAACCACAGCACAGACATGTAAGTTCAAATGACTCAGTGACCAAACAACCCAAAATTTAAACTATTAGAATGTTCTTCCTTTAATCCCAACACACTTTATCTTTCTGTGTTTATTAAAACCCCACGCTGAAGGCAGAAGAACCTTTAAAGCCATACCAAGATCTTGGCCAAGGCTAGCGCCCACCTTATACAGAGTGCCTATGTGGAAGACAGGATCAGAAGGAACATGTGACATGGCAGCAGTCAGATTTCTGAAGAGCAGGTAAATATGTAAACAGGCATACAAGCTCCAGTGTTTGGAGGCTAAACATCTATTTCTGCTGTTTCACCTGGACACATCATTAGGCAGAATGGAGCAATGGTTGACCAAAGAGCAACCTGTGGGTATCCTGGTCAGTCTGACATGCTTCCTAAACTAAAATACGGGTAATCATTAATCTGCTGCAAACTTGCCACCAGCTCTGTTACCAAAACAAGAACTAGTACTGGCTCAATCATCACAGAAGGCTACAGTGCTGCACATATCACATCTCAGTTATCAAGCACTTCAGAGAAAATCCATTATCAATTATTTAAAGAAACTAAACAGTAATCCAATCCAAGATTAAGAGTTTGTCATGTTTAATCAAACAGATCTCCACTGCACAGCAGCAATTTATGTATGAATACTGGTCCGTTAAGAAGTTGAGACCAGTTTTGAAATGGAAGCATCTTGAATGGTAAAAGCACACAACACAAATTACATAAATAATCCACAACCTAATTTAATTCAAAAAATCTTCAGGTTAAACATTAGCCAAATTCTGGGAGATTACCTAGGGAAAATGTCATGTATGCTTGCTTTGTTTTTATGCTTTCCTAGACAGTTCATGGATGCTGGGCTTTATGTTTACAGACAAGTGTTCTTTTTTTTACGATACAAATGTATGCATATATATACACCCACACAGATCTTAACACACACACACACACACACATATATATATATAAAATACTACATTTTATTAAAAATTCCTTCTTTTCCTGTATGTTTCCATATATGTACGCAGTCACATGCACGCATACAAACAAAATAAAATATACGTATTTTTTAAAGGGCATTTAAAACACAGACTGCGACTTCCAATCCATTACTGGTAACAACCCTGTTCAGTTCAAACGGGTATTATCCTAACACAGAAAAAGATCACATCAAACAAGACAAAGTTCCTGATGCAGGGTCTTTCTTCAGTGCAATATTAGGGAGCAGGAATCTTTTTTCTTACAGGTAGCCACACCCACAGCTGCTAACTTGTGCCTGGTATTTCAGGTCATCCTCTTGCATTTATACTGGCTCCCTAATGACTTGCAGAAGAGCAGAGAAAGAAAAGCAGTGGCAAACGTGTAATCTATTCTCTGCCAAGGGATGGACTTCCTGAAGACCTTCAAGTCTTACGCCTTTAGCATAATAAGTCATTCTGCTGTCTTAGTTTTCAATCCCCTCTGCATAGCGATCAGATCTTTTTGGAAGCTGCTAATTTGCAGGCCCAGGGCAATTACATAAGATGTTATTTTAGTCGTGAATAACGAATTAAATTTTGGATTCTGCCGCTGTTGCACATTAGCACAATGAATTCTTCACCAGTTTTTGGATAATGATGTCTAGGCACTTGGGGACCATGTTATGCTTCTTTATCCCTATCTGGAAGCTGAATTTAAGGCTATCCAGACACGAAATTTTCTGGCCCCAGCTTCTTCTCATCAAGAGACATCCATGTCTTCTGTCTTCTTGAAAATCTGCTCAGAGATAACATCAATAGGAGCTCCTGATAGACTCCGCATGGTTTCAGAAGCTGTGCTGCGTGTTAGAAAAAGGAGTTAGATGGACCTTCAGTCTCACCCAGTGACAGCTGTTACTATTCGAAAACCTACTGTATTAAAGGGGACCCAAGTACTTTCAGGTTTGCAATGGACTTACGTGTTACATAGCTAGGCTGTCGGACTTCATATGCAACACAAGTAACAAGTTTTACCCTTTAACATTGTATTTAATTTTGCATGAGTACATAATACTCCTGCACTTTGATACCAGATGCCAACTACAGAACTAAAATGACTGCCTCTACAGATATCCCAGCTAGTCCTGTATTCAACACAAACAGGAAGTCATATTCTGAGACCTCAAAACACCAAAGATTTCCTTCTATTTCAAAACAGTACTGTATTATTATAAGATTAATTTACTAATTAATCTCTGTAGTCTTCTCTCATCTACTGCTTAGGTGCATTGCTGCTTCTTAAAGTAAGTAAAATCCAAATACAAACAGGTCATTTATATAAATGCATTTGCATCCCATCGTGGCTCACAATCATCTATCCAGAGATTTGCCCTTCCTGCTAAAGTTCATTAAAAAAACAGGAAAAACATTTTCCTGACTTTCTCCCCTGACTAACTCTGCTCCTCTGTTTATTTCACAATCACTGGCTTTCTGTCCAAAGATTTTGTAACAGAGGTAAAAGTAGTAAATTGCTTTATTCATGAAGCTTACTGCCAAACTAGTGGAAAGCTTTCAAACCCAGAACTCTGGAAATACAGATTTAACAAAAACATTGCTCTAGCTAGACTTGGTTAAATGTCACAATTGAAAGATTTAGTGTGCTTACTCTCTGCTTATTAAGTAAATATTTCCAGTATTTCCAAATTAAGAAACTCTACAACTGAGACTAACTGAATACAGCATGAGCTGTATGCAGCTGAGGAGTAGAACAGAAACCTACCTGACAGAAATAAAGTTACGGGTGAAAAAAAGTTAATGTTAACCTTTCAAATGCAAGTATCCTTAGCTTTCCCAGTCTAGTTATAAGGAAGAATAGTAAGCACTAAAAGTGATCTAAATTTTGAAGTAATTACAGAAAAATAAAACTCAATGTATTAACTCACCCTGGAGGAAAAAACAGAGTAATCTAATTCAAACTAGTCTATGGCTGTCCAGAGAGATTACCTCCTGGAAGTACAGTAATTATATTTGTAAAGTAAAATCATTTATGCCTGGGGTAGGGAAGCCCAAGGGATTTTATTTTTTTATTATTTTTTGAAATGTGTAAAAGCTTTATAATGACATCCATAGTGAGAAAAGAGCATTGTGCACAAAAGTACACATTCTGCGTAATGGCCTTTATCAGAAGTGGTAAACAGGTAAGTGTAACTAGTACGACTGCATCACACCAGATGTCACATATGAACCGACACACAGTTGCACTTTTCCATATAGAGCCCGTACATTCTAAGCCAAATAGTAGACTCTTCTGAAACTTACTACACAAGCATTTCGTGCCAAATTTGTAATTAGACTAATTCTTACAATTTTAAAGAAAGGATTCTTAAAGGTTTCACTGAATTTTCCTCTATGTAGGTTTTTTGCTAGTACCTTACTAATAAAATTACTTTAAAAAACCCAACCAAACACCATATTCTTACAAGCTCAAACTTTAAGTGTCTTAGTTCAACAACTCCAGTTAATAGCAAGACCTAACAGTACCATTCTGACAGTCTCACTGTCATACAAAATTCGCAAAACAGTTGTGGATTTGGAGAAACAAGGTGTGTGGTCAAACAAGGCCTAACTTAGGTCTTCTCTATGAAAGAAAACTCTACCAGGAGCCAGAAGCTCAAGAACAGTTTAAAAGAGACAAAGTAAAACAATACCAGAAACTTGAAATAATCTATGAAGCATTCAGTTATCTCAGAAAACTCAAATTACAACAGTACGCCTTGAGACCTTCCACTTTATGAGGAGTCCACCTGCTGAACAGTCCACTCCTTCTCTTTTCTATTTCCTATTCATCAGTACCAATGAAGTTCTTCCTCCTGAAGGCCCCCGCTGCTTTCCTGAACAGCATGGAATCTGATGTAAGACTGAGAACTGTGTGGTAAACTTGGTAAGAACTACACATTTCTTTCTGCTGCTGTTTAGTTAGTCTGTGCTGTTTGCAGAGCTATTTGCCAAGATCTGACACAGTTAAATGTGCACACTTCAATTCATAGCTAATAAATTCCGTTCAGCAGTAAACCTGCCTGCTTCCAGGCGACAGTACAAACAGTCCCAGCAGAGACTGCACCAATCTCCCCAACTAATAGACTGCTGCATGGGAGAGTCATTTTTTGATCCAACTACAAGAGCAAGATTTCTAACTGAATCAATTTTTGGCAACAGTGGATTTTTTTTTTTTTAAAGAATTTAGCTACTTATTTGTCAAGAAGCACCATCTTATTTATCAGTGTACTCAGCTAAGCAAGCAGGCATCCGCACGACCGGAGCTGGCTTCTGTCACTCCCCCGGAGCGGCGGCCCCGACGGCCCCAAGCCCATCCCAGCGCCGCTGTCCCGGTGTGGCCACTGGAGAGCGCGCTTGAGCCACTTTTCCGAGCAGAGCCGGCGCGTTCGGGCTCCACACTCGCAACTTGGAAAGCATTCAATAAAAAACGCTTTTCTGCACCTTTTTAACAACAGCCAAAGCCTCTTACCTTCTCACCAGTGTACACACCCACTTAATCTCCCATAGCAATTGCACGATTTCTAACAATGGCTGGATCCCTAAGACTTAGCCGTTGGGAGCCAGTGGTGTGTGTGTGGCAGACATGAGGACAGATGGATGGATGGATTTTTTTCCTATCAAATGTGTCAAACTCAAGAAACAATTCAACTGCCAACTCTTCAGCGCTCTCATACTCCTTTCTCTTCGTGTATTTATGGCCTGTCCTCAAAACTGCCCAAACGTTTCTCCCCTCCAGCAATGGGAACCGAAAGCGGACGCGAGGGCTCTCAACCATCAGTCGGAGCAATTCCAGCACAGTCATTACTTCTCTGTGACCAGGTAATGTTACAGAAGCGCTGATTAAAACCCAGCAACACTGGTTACCAGTTTCTCTTGCTTCCGAAAGCACAATGACTCAAAGGCAGTGCGTCCATTCGATCCCTCTTGCGAGGAGACACCTGTGAGGTTATTGCAGAGCTAATGATGGACAACTCCTGTCACACAACAGGCTCACACCAAGGTTGAATTTTATCCATGCAGCAAGTGGGCCACCCCACATAAAGCAATGAAAGAATGAAACAAAATTCACAGAGCCGAAACCAGTGTTTCACTTGATAAATAAGCATCAGTTGAACACTGCTTTAAATACCACACATAGCAGTGTACGCCCAGAGTTTGTCCTCAGGGAAGATCACATAAGGAAAATGCCAACTACATCAAGCAACAAGCTCCTGGAAGTTGTTAGAATACTACAAAGATTAAATTTGTATAAAGGAGCTTCAGTGGTCAGAAGTGACCGAATCAAGCACTGCTCATCCCATTTTGCTGTTCCATTCCAAATCTAGTGTAAGTGGCAGAACCGTGCCAGTAGATCTGGGAAGTGGGACTGACTGTCTACCTGATTTGAATTCAGATGACTGAATGCCCTATTGTCACACACTCCATGAACATTAAGTTTCACTTACCAACTTCTGCCTGCCTGCATGTTCTTTACCAAAGAATGCGTAAACTGAACTTTCAGTTGTTAATTACACCTCCTCCTAATGATCTGAAGAATGTGAGAAGCCGTAAGCAGCAGTATGACTACAGCAAACTTAATAATGTTCAAGCAATTTCTGTCCAGCAACCCTGTTCTTTCCTTCAGCACAACAGCTCACAATACAGTAAGCCAGAATGACTTGGAAAGGCGAAACAAACTTTTCTCTCACTTCATTTGCTAGAATACAGTTTGTCTTCCCAGTTTGAGAACTTCTGCTGCATAAGCAGTTTCATCTTGCCAAAAAGACTTCTGTAAACTTCAACAGAGGATCAAGAAAGGCATGGGGTAGAATTTTAATAAGATACGTAAAGGCTGACTTACCAATTGGCCCACTGACTTGTTAAAAAAATAAATCAACATCCCATAAAAAGTTGCTGACATGTTTTACATACAAAACCTCTGACATGATACCTGCAGTCAGATCTCTGAAAAATTAATGAATGAACACAGAATCAAGTATTTAAAAAAAAAAATTATCAAGGAATGGAATAACACAGTCAGAATGGCTGATACATCTTTCTTTTATTCCCCTGCTGATTTACTTGAGGGCTCCCCTACCTTGTGTTACTAGTCTTAAGAAAAAACTTTACCCAATCTTTTTACCCTGTCTATTTACCCTCAATCTACTTTCCTCCATCCTATTTTAAAAGGTATCACTTAAACGTTTCATTAATGCATATTTGACCAGTGGGTGGATATAATTAGAAAATTAAACCCGAACTATTTGAGTAGCCGCTCTTACTACAGAAGCAATATTTGAATGCCAGAACACTTTCAATAAAAGAGGCTGAAGTAATTTACCTTAAAATAAAAATTTAAACTTTTTCTAACATCCTAATTTTCATTATTTCAACAGTATCTTGACAGAATGTTTGCAATCAAGATGTAAAGGCTTATTTGAAATCAACAGTTGTGTCTCCACCTACTGGAAAAGTGAATTTAACTGAAACAGTAATTTGATCCTTTGGGATTTGGGTAAGGAGAAGCTGCATGAGGAGCAATGTTTTTGTGTAAGATACAAAGAATTTGTATGTCAGGTGTCAGTATGTTTCACATCCCCCTGCCCCAGAAACAAGTTTATAGAAACCACTGTCATTCTCTGCAGTAAGCATGGATTTCACGGAGTCCCTACTCTCAAACAGTTGCTTGTCAGAATGTAAAACTAGTTAATACTCTTAAAAAATATGTATAGGTAATTCATTAAATAACATTTGTTGCTCGTAAATCTGAAATGTCACCTGATTTCAGTATCTTTCTAATTTCCACCATGGGTTCATGAGACCAGGACACTAGAATGAGTTCTTTAAATAACTGATATGTAAAACCCACAGATTGGTTGCTAATATGAAACATTCTTAGTGTGAAGCACCTTTTTCTTTTAAGCCACAGACCTTGAAAATAATTAAAACATAATGGTAAGAGTAGATAACATCCCATTTTTCAATTTTTATTGTTATTATTTAACACAGGCTGTGAAATTACTGTAACTTCAAAGATTCTAATTAACCCAAAATAGGAATGTAAATGTTTACATATGGAAAAACCCCTGTCCTAACCTCTCTTTTTATCTTTTTTTTTTTTGGTCTCCATTATTCTTGTAAGAATGCCATCAGCCATAACTACATAATTCAGGCTTGCTTTATTCTGAAAAAAAAGCAATTTTAAGCCACAGGATAGCACATTACCTTTACCATGCTTTGTTGTACTACAGTTTTGCTGTAGTATAGCCTGAGATCCAACTGCAGATGCTTATAATGACCATGGCATCATACAAGACCTCTTACAGTATTTGTGGACCACATCTGTATTTCACCCTGTCTCTCACATGTCACACTGAACTCAACTCACTCTTCTCCAGCATCCTTTATGAGCTTCCTCTCTTGTGGGGGACAGTAAAACCCCTTTTCCCTCTCACCAACTTGCTCTTAACCCCGCCATCATATTCTACATCATATCTCCCCACAAGTAAGTCCAATAGTGTCTGTACCCCTCCAGCTGCAGGATGCTTCTAAAAAGTCAGGTTTTTACCACATGTGCAAGGCCAACCCATCCAGGTTTTACCCATTTTTAGCTTAAACACAGAACACAACAGGGCATTTTATTTTAACATATGTAAGCTTTTCATCTTTTCAGATCCTGAGAGTATTATTCCATCCACATCTGCATGGAGACTGTCACAATCCCAAGTGCATACCTGTCTCTTAAGTAAAAAGAAATTCCTCCCACTTTTTCTACAGCATGAAAAAAGATTCACTGATCAGTGTCCTACACAGAGGATCAAAGGGCACTCACAAGCCTGGGACAGTCACACCCAATGAGAACTTTAAATTACTTGGCAGAAAGTATGGGTTTAAAGCAGGACACTCAACTTTTAGAAAATGGCATTCAAACTACAATTTCTACAAACAAATACATTTAGAATAACACAAGGATTCAGGGACTGAGCCACTGTACAAAGAGACTCATACTAAAGAGTCTTTTGCTTGTCATTTTGGTACTACGAAGTTTTCTCCAGATCACTGACCCCTGTTTCTGCACATAGAAATACCCAACGCATGGACCTAATAGCAAGCTGGAGCTCGATGCTGACCGAAGATACCCAGTGTTTGAGGATAATGCTCTGATCATATCCTTAAGAGTTCAAAATAAAGCCAAATTATTTGATAGATTACTTGGTTTTCCTGCTTTTACTATGGTTAAATATCAACTAAAAATGCCACACCTAATAAGTCATACTGCCAAGATTTTTGTTCCTTTCTACCTCCCTGAGGTTTACATATACACAAATTCAGAAAAAGGAAAAAAAGATCAGATTAAAATTTTATGCTTTAAATAAGAAATGTCCTAAAAGTCAGGGTTCTTGCAGATATTCATCCTCTCTATCAGCCTTTGTTAAGACTCTTTCATACTATCCAGGCACATTTTCATTACTCCCTTTCTTATTTTTCTTTTATTAAAAAAAAAGAAGAAATCATCATGATTTAATAGTTTCCACTATTTTTTAAAGAAAAAAAAAAGGCACAAGAGGTAGTTCAAAAAAGGTCCAATTGTACATATGTTGCAACAGCTTTTCAATCATTTTAGAGACTTAGAGTATGCAGTTAGCCCACTAATAGAGCAGCAGAACAGATACCATTCCACAGAGCTAGTACAGTATATTTGTCAATAATTTCCATATTAATTAGTTCTCAACAAGACAAGCTGAAAGAGCAGCGATCCATAAAATCTAAAACAAATGCAAGCACCCTGAATTCAAGGAAGCTGAATATACACCCTTTTGGTTAGATGTCAAAGATTCCACTAAAAAACAAACAGACAAACAAACAAACAAAAAACCTCCAAACCCTAAACAACAAAATAAAATCCTAGCAATGCTACTAGCGTTGTGATACCATACCTCAGTACTGCAGATTTTTCACAGCAACATAGATCTCAGGTAATCTATCTAGTGCAATACTTTGAGAACAAATTAAGGGCACAAGATCTCCAGTTCCAAGCATTTCAAGGGAGGGAAGAGGAAACTAAAGATTTCTCTGAAGGGTCCTTTAAAAACCACATTTAAATGAGCTCAAACTAGACTCCAATTGTCAGCACTTTATTTAAACGAGAATTTTCTCTATGTCCTTTTCAAGAAGAATTTTTTGGCAGATGTTGTATGGTCCAGCCACATGTCAAAGTGTTAAAAGCCAACCACCTCAGCAGAAATAAAAGGAAACATTATGATGCTAGTGTCAACCCAACCAGTTTAACAGACACTATCTGTTCAGAAGCAGCATGCTAAGATTTCAAAGCCTCCTCTAGTCCGACATCTATTTATAGCTGCCCAGTCTCTGTAAAATTTCTCGCAGCCTCTGCTCCTCTCAAAGCCAAATGGGAGAAGTTTAACGGGTATAATCCTGGGCCTTGTGCCGCAAGATGGCCAGAAGATCTGCAACTCTCCTCCAGCAAACCCATGTGTAGGGAGACCAGGTGTTAAGAGAACAGACTGGTCGAACCTACACAGGAGCCAAATACATGGGATAAACCTTCCCTCTATGTTTTAGGAACACACACATTTTTCCTCTGCCAGCAAGTTGACAGTAACGAACCACATCAGCATCAGAGCTTCAGCAAAAGATACCTGTCTGCTTCCTCCTCAATGCTGAGCAACAGCCTAAGCCAGCTGCCTTGCAAGCCAAGACAGAAGCTATCCAAGCCAGCTTTGACCCCCGGACAGCAGCAATGTCATCCAAGCACCTTCCCACTTACAATGCTACTACTGTACATTGCACCTTCCCCAAAGAAACTCACGGCTTTTTTTCCGTGCAGTGTCTACCACCCAGCCACGCACGTTTTTTAAAGCAGTGATCCAGGTCGGCTCTCCTTCATCTCCACCAGATGTAACATCGCGGGAAGGGTGCAGATATTTTCCTGCACACGGAGCACAACGCCACAGGCTGAACTCTGGTACAAGCTCCGCACATCCATCCCTGGTGCCACCTCTCCTACACCTACATCCACTTGCCTGTAGTACTCGTACAACGACCGAGGAGATGACAGCACTGCTGGAAACTCCTGCCCACCCGATCACAACCACATTTTCACCCCTTTCCCCAGCCAGAGGCAGACGGAAGGGGAGGGTTGACTTCCTCGGGTAGAAAATAGGCAGGGAAAGGCCGGGGCAGAGATCAAGAGAGGAAGAATCACCCCAAAGGGAGAGGAGATAATCCCGGAGAGGCGAGGCTGCGGAGGAGCATAAACGCGGAGGGAGGGACAAGGACAGCGAACTGGGGGGATAATCCGGCAGAGCAGGGGGGAGATAATCCCCTCGGAGGGGGGAGGCGGA